>QJPP01005572.1:0-60669 GCA_003996215.1 Jaltomata sinuosa
CAAGGCCTCACAGGACCACAAGGGTAAATAAAATATATCGTCAAATACTACAAGCAACGGAGGAACAAAAGTAGGCGGACATGAATAAAGCGGTCAAGGTCTGTGGTACCAACCTAATAAACCAACCCAAGGATGCCCATTAATACAAATTTATTTTATATATACGGAGTCTAGGGAAAATAAACCGTAACCTACCTGTCGTCCGACGACAAGCTGCTAGAACAACGATGTCCAAGCTCGAACCACTCCGAGAAAATCCAAAACTAAATCGGAATCGGATTTGGGATGGAATAACTTGACGTAGATAATTAATTCTCCTTTTAATTCCACGTGCAGATATGCACCTCTCTGCCTAAATATCTATATACTGTATAGATATGTAGAGCAAAAGGAATTAAATTGTTTGCTGAAGTTTATCTATCTTAATGATATTTCTAATGTTTAAGAACAATTGATAAATATGCTGCCAACTCCAAATGCCACCACTCTCTGTTAGAGTTTGCTGGCCCCTCCCTCCACCTACACGTGGAGTGGAGGTGGCAATTACAAGGCCACAAAGCAAAATTCTTATCCCGTTATTTATATACATGGGTATTGCATAAGTTCGTGGTAAAATAAATATAATATTTTAAATATACCATAATTCATAGAAAACTATTTCGAATAAAACCTACTATATTATAATAATAATTTTCAACATAACTAAATTTACTATCTCCGTTAAAATATTACAATGTATAAAAACCTTATAAAATAAATACATATACCCTTATATCGTATCAAAGATATTTTTCATAAACCTTTAAAATATTTTGAAAAGGCAATGATAATATAATTTTTACCAAATTCAACTTTTAAATAAAATATTTTCAAATACACGCACGATGCTAATAAAATTCTTAAGCCTAGGCTCGTAATTCAACAACGCACGATTTTGATACTCAAGAATTTTCTTGGGATCCTCCCTTATGTTTTATCACTGTTTCGGAACTGAAATGACGTTTTAAAACGTAAAGTTGAGGCTTAAATCGAGTTTAACCCGACCCGATTCGCGACCCGGTTCGCAACCCGTTTTCTGCCAGACAGTCCGCGGTAAAACAGTCATAACCTTTTACTCCGAGATCAGTTGGACGTGAGGTTTTGTGCGTTGGAAACTAGACTCGTAGATCTTCGATTTGGTATTTCGGGAGACTTCTAACTCTTTATATATTGGGAGAAAAGCCCTGAGACATTTGACCCAAAGTTCAGAAAATTCTTTAAAGATCTTACGATAACTTTTGTCGATTTGCTTGACTTCAAAACTTATACGTGGAAATGACCGGAAGGGTCATTACAATAAATAGTGTTGAAAAACATTTATCTTTTCTAAAAAACAAGAATACAAAAACATAACCAAACGAGATTCAATGTCAGTTATACAAGAAATTTATAAAGACAGAGCTGAAACATAAAGCAAATTGGCCAAGTCTCTAGACACAAGGAACTCACACAACTCTGATAATTGATCGGCAAATCAGGATCTGTAGATAGCTAGTGCCAGGATCTGCATAAGAAAAGTTGTAGCAAGATTAGTATGAGTACAAAACCATGCGTACTTACTAGGCATCATAGGACGATCGAGTAAAAGTAATTACTATATCGCATAAAGAATATTAACAACCCTGCAATTAGAAAAATACGAGCATTTCAACCAATAATTAAATAAGAATCAAATATAACAAGTAATAATAACAACATAATGAAATTAGATGCAATGGTTAATAATCCTACTAGTATACACCCCCTCCAAAGAATTTCTATGATGTGGGACCCATGGAGGGCTCAGAAGGCCCATATACTCATCCGAAACTATTTATCTCAAGCATGCAAACCTGTATTTACCCTCGGTATTATCAATAGAAAATCACCCAAATATATTTTCCTGGGGCATGCAATTTTCTTTCAAAAACATTCTTTCTATAGTACCAAATCTATGATTCATGAGAATGAATATGAATGCATTATAAATAAAAATAGAAGAAATTTCAAATGCAACAGATACATCAAGAGTCAATTTTCCCACCATAATAATCGTAGGTAACAAGTCCTTTTGAATCATAGTTTTTCTTTCAAAACTGCACCCATATTGTCGTAAAGTATCTATAATACTCCATAATTTTATAATGTCTAAAATAATGGGTTTATGGTTGACGAGCTAATTTATCGCGTTCATGTCAACTGTCGATGAGACAATGGGAGAAGAATTATAAATGGTGAGTTAGCAAGGAATATGTGTAATAAGTCACTTAAAATCTTTAGAATAAGAGTTAGAGGCCAAAGGGAGCTTTGAAACAAAAATCCTAGTTAACGGATTTTGTTTAGGAAAGTTATTATATAATTTTGTTAATGGGCTGGCTTGGGACGAGCATTTCTCCCAATCTATTAAGAGTTAAAGAGCTCACAACCTACCAAATCTAACGTCATTGAGTCTAGTTTTCAGAACATAATCAAACTAACATCAGAGTAAAATATTATGACCATTTTACTGCAGACTGTCCGGGCAACCCGGGTCACGGATGCGAGTCGGGTTTGGCTACCTTCAAAAAAGCCTTGTGTACTTAAAAAAAATTCAAATTCATATTTTTTGAAGCTCAAAATGTCCAGCAGTCATGGTTAAGGGTTCGAAGCACTTTTAGGTAAGAAAACACCTTCTTCTAGCTTGATTCCTCCTTGCCCCAAGTTCGGAAAAGTGTTTTCTTCGTCACAAGCGTCGTTTTATGCCATTTCTTATTGATTTTCATTCTGATTGAAGAATTTTACTGTGGAATCTATTTCTAAGTTTGATAAAATATTTGGCTACTTCAAGGGAGGTTCTGCACCTACTTTGCCAAGAATTTCATGGTTTTAAATTGAAAATTTGTTTCTACGATGTAAGTTTCATTTTGGTGTGTTTTCGTAATATTGTGGCATTGGGATGATGTTTAACATTTGAGGAAGTTTTTTGTGATTGATAAATATAATCTTCTTGTGATAGTAAGTTTTCTTCAATTATCTTCCTCATATTTTTACGTTTTTATGTTATTTTGTAGATTTTTGAGCCATGAAGCGGTGTTTCAGATATCGTGGCTCTGGGAAACCCATTTGTATTACTAAGTTGGGCTGTTATTGGTGTACATTGATGGTGTTAAGGTGTTGGATGTACTAGGGGTTTGGTTTTATTCTTATTGGAGTCGCATATGATGATAGTCGGATTAAACAGTGTGAAGTACGCCTTGTTATATTGCCTTAGGAGCTCGCCGCTCTTGTGAGATATTGATAGGTTCTTGTTGTGGTTATTAGTTGTTGGTTTAGTAGAAATTATAATATCATTTGTTGAGTTAAAGTGGTCTGTTCATATTGAATACCTTAACGTCTCATCAATTGGCTATAGCTCGTTCTTGCATCCTTATTGATTCTAGCAATTATTGCGTTAAGATAGGCTGATCGAGCTTCATCGCAACACCTTTGAGGCTTTTCTTGAAAGATATGTTAAGTCTTCCTTTTCACTTTCTGGCATGACCCTGAAGGCCAAAGATTGTTATAGCTTGTATAATGTCATTATTCGACTTGTATCTTCATAGTATTGAGTTTCCTACCACAATATGATATAATGATTATCGGCAACAATTTATTCCTTACTTAGTGTCCTAGAAAAGTATGTTATAATTTTATTGAGGTCACCTATGATTACTTGATATTATTGAGCTATTTTTATTGTTTGGCTGCCACCTATGAGCTTGTTTTGGCCTCATTAGATACTGACACTGCATAGTTTTGGAGCCTACATGCTGATTGTTATACCGTACCTACAAGCTGGGTAGACCGTACCTATGGGGCGGGTAGGCTGTACCTACGGGGCAGCAATATATTATACCACTGAGCCTATGGACTAGGTAGACCGTGCCTACAGGCCGGGTAGATTGTACTTATGGAGCGGGTAAGTTGTATCTACGGGGCATCAGTTACTTAACTAGATAATCAGAAGTAAAAGTTTCCAAATACTTTGTCTAGTAAAATCCTATCCTCTGAAGGAAATTTGAACATAAAATATTTATTGACAAGAAATTTCATTAATTCTAGGGATCAAAATTTCCCAAATAATATTTGTTTAGAAGAAAATTAAACTAAAGTTAATCAAGCTAGAGAGAGAAGGAGGGAGGTAGGATATATATGACTGAAAATAACATTCAGAAACACCTAAAATTTTACACATATAACACTATTGACTAAACAACAATAAGAAAGTTTTCCTAGTAAAATAGAATAACTTCAACATATCAATAGAACAAACAACATGATAATAAGGATAGATAAACGATATGAAATTAACATTGTCTCAACAACAAAAATATTAAATGCTTAATTAGAATAAAATTTTGGGGCATCCATCATTCTTCTCTCTAGCATTGTTGTCGTTATCTTTTATCGACTGATCATGTTCATGAAGTTGTTTTTTCCGTTTAGAAACTTTTGCCTTCTTAAGATCAAACAACTTTATCAAACCTTTAAGTTCTCCAACATCAAGTTCATAGATGCTCTTTCCCTCAACAACTTGATTGAACAACAACTCAATTTTTTTCTCCTCATTCTTTTGTTTCATTTTCCTAATGCTTTCTTCTCAAGCCTTCACAATTTTGTCAAGACAAGTTTCATTTTTAACTAGATTATTCATCCTGTTGACCTTTGGAATACTTAAATACCTCTCGACTCTTTCCCTAGCTTGAGTTTCAGATGGCCATAATATCACTTCCCCTGGACTATAAATATTTAGCCCAAGTTGAACATCACATAGAGTTGACAACTCGTGTGTTTTTCTAAAGGAAAATTTTTCTATCACTTTCACTTAATTATTTGTTGTTCTTAAGCTTCCTGGGAGCCATATTTTGCATACACTCAGTAAAAAAGGAGCACTTTCTTTGGGAGAGAAGAGACTAAGATTGAACATGTTAAATGAGGACTAGGTGTCTATATAGATGCCTAATAATAATGTTAATACCATATAATTAAGTGAACTTTTCGTGTATTTGATTAAAATGCTTAAAGTCGAACTCTGATTTTGAAAATCATAATCCAAGAAACAGATATGGTTCTAAGTTAGTTATTTATGTATTTTCTTAAAATGTTTAAAGTCCAACTATTATTTTGGAAATTATAATCCAAGAAGCAGATTTAGTTCTTAGTGAATTATTTATGTATTTTCTTAAAATGCTTAATGTCCAATTGTGATTTTGAAAATCATAATCGACGAAGAAGTTTGGTTTCTAAGTAAATTATTCATGTATTTTCTTAAAATGCTAAGACTTCATCTCGAATTTAAAATTTTTATCATGACCCAATATCCAGGCTCATGATGACACCTATCCTAACTCTCGGTAGGTAAGCCAACTCTTTTCCAATAAAACAAACATAAATTAAATATGAAAGTAATTCAACGCCACTGACCATGTGTTTATCCAAGCTTGTAGTAAAAAGTTACGAGCATTTTAGTTTTGACTGACAATCTGGACAGAAGGTGCGAAATGACATGCAAGCACAGAAGCCCATATGCGATCACATGTCCAAACGCACAAGGGGGAAATCTGCCAACTTCCTGGAAAGCAAGTGAAAAACACATGCGATCCACAGATCCTCACATGCGGCCATATGTCAAATCGCTTGTGGGCCGACGATAACCTTTTTAAGTCAGTTTAATCCCTTTTTTCATTCTTTAGCCATTCTTTCAGATCTAGAACGTATTTTCTCTCCTCCTATCCTCCTCCTTAATCAAGGTAAGTCCTTCTCTAAGGATTTCAAGTTTTTCAAAACAAATTCCATCATCAAGTTTCAAATTAGTGATAGAAATCCTAACCTTTGATCATAGGGTTTCAATAAACAAAATAATGAACTTCAAGAAGAGATTTCTTGATCATTCTTCATCAAAGTTAGGGTTCTTCAATTTCAGGCTCCAAACCCAAAGATTTCACCAAGGGTCTTGCTTTCAGGTATGTGGAATTTCAATAAAGGTTTTCTTTTACCCTCATGTCCAAAGTTTCAGATTTTAGTATTATTTTCAAATTATAAAACTAGGGTTCCTACCCAAATATGAAGTTTTCTTGTAGATTCAGTTTACTTATGCCTCTACATGATTTTTAGTCCTGAATATACAATTTAGCATGAGTTTCTACAAGTATTTCATAAACCCACAATTTAAAATTGAATTTAGCATGATTTGACATAACTACATGTTTCCTTAAAGTTTAGTATCTTTGTATACTTGTACTCCACGAACCCTCAGAATATACAATAACTCATGGTTTTGAACTTGTGCTAAGCGATTTCACATTTTACTCAGATTCTAAAATTGTCATGAGTAGTTGCATTATTCAGGATGGTGGGTTATGAAAGCCCGATCAGTTTAGGGTTTTATGCATTTTTAGCCAGATACTCAATCTTTAAAAATTACTTGATTAGAGTGATTTTAGTCTCAGTATTACTCTTTACTCTCAGAAAGCCAGTGTTTTGAGCTATCTAGTACGTCAATTTATGTATGCATATAATTCAGTTGGGAGTAGTACTTAGATCCGAGTGAACGAGGGCATAAAGGCTCACCCGTCAAATAGGACTGAGACCTTTAGTATAAGTCCCTGAGTCCCAAAACTACGGCTCCACCATAGGTTTTAATGGGTCATTTATCAAATCAGGCTTGACACCTTAGCCCTTCTGGGCATCAATTTAGTGGATCCATGCCAGCCAGTGTTTGTACCCTTTGCAAGGTATGAACATCCTCCCAGCCAATGTTACAGGTAGGCCCCATAGTTAGCTCAGCTTGGGGTATGTCAGTTAACAGTAGCTCCCATAATTCAGACTCAATTAGTGCATGACCTTGTAGTCAGTTATTCAAATCAGTATTGTTTGGTTACATGTCTATCTACTTGGTCATTGCATTAATTTACTTATTTCAATACTTTTAGCATGCTCAGTAGAAAAAACTTCCCTAAGGATTTACTTTAAATATGACTTTTGGCATGACTCATGATTTTCAGCTCAGTTGCACTATTTCATGACTTACAAACATAATTCATCTTTTTAGTCCATGGATCTCCAAGTAACAGTTTTACATATGTTTAAATATCATGATCACATAGTTATAGTTCAAAAACATGATTTACACCCTCTTCACCAAAAGAGCGTATATTTTATAGTTTGACTTATGCATTCTCAGACATCTATATTTAGTCCAGTTTTCAATTATGTTTTTAGTATATACATATTTTCTCATGATTTCAATGTTAGTGAATTATCTCACATACTTAGTACATTCAAAGTACTGACTGCATACTTTCATTGTGCTGCATCATTTTATGATGTAGGTTTCAGTGCTAGCTCCCAGGATCATGGTCAGATAGATCGCAACTTCTAGTCAGCAGGGAAAGACTTCTCCTTTTTTTAGAACTTCAGTCAGTTAGTAGTTATAACAGTTATTCCAGTTGATATACATTGATTAAAAATAGTTGCGGGTCATGTCCCAGCTAACTGTAGTTCAGTGTTAGTAGAGGCTTCATAAACAGTCAGTCAATTGGTTGTATTAGTTTTCAAATGACTTTGCTTTTCAATTTATGAAAGGTCATGTTATTATAATATTCTTCAAGAGCTCAGCACGTTTTAGCTTCTGCATTATCTTTCAGTCTGTATCTCAGTAGTATGTCAGGCCATGGGTTAGCTTGGGGTCACCTGTGACTCTAAGCACTATGTCGCGTCCAAGGTGTAGTCTCGGAGCATGATAAACTTGGTATCAGAGCATAGAGTTCAGGTGTCCTAGGGTATCTATGAAGCCATGTCTAGTAGTGTCTTGCTTATGGGTGTGTTGTGTACCACATTTATAATGAGGAGGCTACAGGGCATTTAGGAAATATTCCCTTCTTTCATACTCCAGATCATGCAATAGAGTTGTTTCTTAAGAAACTTATGTAGATTCGTGTGTTGCTCTAATTTCTCCGATCATGCCTCATCTTCGAGGTGGTGGAAACAGTAAATTTTAGATTCCTATCAGCAATATACTCTCATATAGAGTCATCGGAAGGTTGAGAGACTGCACAAGGGCTTTAGAGGATCCCACTAGTGCATTAATGTCTATCAATCCAAAAGCATGTACCATTTTTCACTCGTGCAATTGAACCTATAGTAAGATGTACTCTCAGGCCCTCTTCCAGAAGCTTAACTAAGAACGACACCCTTAGTCAAAAAGTATGGTTCTATAAGTGCTTGGGTAGTATAGTGATTCAAAAGTTAGTGTGAATTAATATGTTGTGAGCTATCTGTAGTAAATGACCCCAGAGCTAGGTGTATGAATTTAGAAGCGTAGTAGCTATAAGATTGGGATAGTGATGAACTGAAGTATGCATCCATAGTCATGTATCAATAAGGTGAGTATTAGGGTGATAAATCTCGTGGCATTGAGGAAAGAGAAATAAGTTATGTGTAGGTTCCATGGTAGTATGTAGAACAAGAATGGTTGGTTAAGATAACTTAGAGCATATTTGAACTAGGTGAAGAAGATCCTTGAATGGTAAAAGGGTAGATGTGTATCCAGAGTAGTATATTAATGCATGGTATTCAAAGATTCCATTGTGCTATGTGTGACTAGTTTAGAATTCTCAAGTTGCTAATTATGGAGAAGGCTAGGTGTATATTATATGGTTATCATAGTAATAGGCTTGAATGTCACGATGAAATATATATGGGCCTTTGCCTTGTGCGACTAGTGACCCATTGATTAGATCCCAAGGTTAGTCAATTTTTGTGATAAGAAGGGATACCATTCTTGGGAGATAACTCTAGATGCAAGAGATTTAGTCAAGATAGGCTTGAACATAGTAAAAGTAGGAAGTCAGATTCAGACCTTAGTAACTATATGTGCACGGGTGAAAATTGTAGTTTCAAATGGCAAGTGTGGCATTCAGAGGAGTAGTGTAGTGAAAAGGTGATCCTAAGCTTAAAAGTTGTCAACTGTATCATTTAAGGCGGGAATAGTCTTGTTCTTACTCCTCGCTCAGGGTGCTCATACCTTATGTCTAGTAGCTTCAACTAGCAAGATAGTAGACTACTCATATCAGATTAGTTCAGACTTGCCGGTAATCATTCCGAAGGATAGAAGACCCTACGTTCAGTACATTCCTTGGTAGTAAGTTCATTCTAGAAGAGAATAGTTTTCTCATAAAGTTACTCCTCTCAGTTTTGCATTCCTTTCAGTTAATTGTGATTTCTAAGAATGCGCTCATTCTTTATGAGTTTCAGGTGAGTCCCTACTCTTAATCCAGACCAGTTATCATGTTGGATATTCAATTTTATGCCCCTCAAAGTTCTTCCACTCTCAGTATGCATACAGGTCTCATGAATCCAACTCAGTCCATATTTCACTCATAAATCAATTACAATGTAAATACTTCAGCTTTAAGAACTCAGCTGGTGGGATTGCAGCTCTTTCCCTACAACCTCACCCTAGTTAGTCTTCATTCGAGGACGAATGAACCCAAGGAGGAGATATTATAACACCTCAAAAATTCGAAGCTAAGACCCGAACCATTTTCATGAGTGTAATGATCATTTCTCTAGTGTGGTGAGTGCTTTGGATGCGAATCACGTTCATAAGAAACTTCTATCATCAAGTTAAGTTAAAACATCCCTATCGATTAAGTTCTCATTTAAGATTCTACTAGGTTAAACTTCAAACGATCAATACTCCTAGCATATAAAGAGTTAGGTGTCTTAGGTACAAACAAAAAGTCTTCAAGTCTTTTTTTCAACGCCACCGACCACACATTAATCCGAGATCACAGTAAAAAGTTATGACCATTTTAGTTTTGACTGATAGTCTGGAAAGAAGGTGCGACCCACAGAAGCCCACATGCGACCGCATGTCAAAACGCACAAGGGGGAAAATCTGCCAACTTTTTGGAAAGCAAGTGCGAAATACATGCGATACGCAGATCCTCACATGCGGCCGCATGTCAAATTGCATGTGGGCTAACTAGGACCTTTTTAAGTCGGTTTTAATCCCTTTTTTTCATTGTTTTGCCATTTTTCAGACCTAGAACGTGTTTTCTCTCCTCTTATCCTCCTCCTTCATCAAGGTAAGTCATTCTCTAAGGATTTCGAGTTTTCTAAATTAAATTCCATCATCAAGTTTCAAATTTTTGATAGAAATCCTAACCCTTGACCATAGGATTTCAAGAAATAAATTTAAGAACTCTAAGAAGAGATTTCTTGATTATTCTTCATCCAAGTTAGGGTTCTTCAACTTCAGGATCCAAACCCAAAGATTTAACCAAGGGTCTTGCTTTTAGGTATGTGGGATTTTAATGAGAGTTTCCTTTCACCCTCATGTCCAAAGTTTCAGATTTTTGTATTATTTTTTTAATTATAAATCTAGGGTTCTTACACAAATATGAAGTTTTCTTGCAAATTCAGTTTAATTATGCCTCTACATGATTTTTAATCCTGAATATACAATTTAGCATGAGTTTCTACAAGTATTTCATAAACCCACCCACAATTTGAGATTGAATTTAGCATGATTTGATATCATTACATGTTTTCCTTAAAGTTTATTATCTTTGTATACTTGTACTCCACGAACCATCAGTATATTCAATAACTCATGGTTTTAAACTTGTACTAAGCGATTTCATGTTTTACTCAGATTATAGAATTTTCCTGAGTAGTTGCATTCTTCAGGATGAGGGGTTATGAACACCCAATCAGTTTAGGATTTCATGCATTTTTAGCCAGATACTCAGTATTTCAGAATTACATGATTAGAGTGATTTTAGTCTCAATATTACTTTCACTCTCAGAAAGCCAGTGTTTTGAGCTATCTAGTACATCAGTTTATGTATGCATATATTTCAGTTGGGAGTAGTACTTAGCACCAAGCGGACGAGGGGATGAAGGTTCACCCGTTAGTTAGGACTGAGGCCTTTAGTAGAAGTCCCTGAGTCCCAAAACTAGGGCACCACCATAGGTTCTAAAGGGTCATCCATCACATCAGGCTTGACACCTTAGCCCTTCTGCACATTAGTTTAGTGGATCCACGCCAGCCAGTGTTTTTACATTTAGCAAGGTATGAACACCCTCCTATCCAGAGTTATAGGTTGTCTCTGTAGTTAGCTCAGCTTTGGGTATGTCGGTTAACAATAGCTCCCACAGTTCAGACTCAGTTAGTGCATGACCTTGTAGTCTATTATTCAGTTCAGTATTGTTCGGTTACATGTCTATCTACTTGGACATTGCATCAGTTTACTTATTTTAGTACTTTCAGCATGCTCAGTAGAAGAAACTCCCCTAAGAATTTACTTTAAATATGACTTTTGGCATGACTCATGGTGTTCAGCTAAGTTCCACTATTTCATGACTTACCAATATAATTTATCTTTTTAGTCCATGGATCTCCAAGTAACAGTTTTACATATGTTTAAATATCATGATCTCATAGTTATAGTTAAGAAACATAATATACACCCTCTTCAGCAAAAGAGCTTATATTCTGTAGTTTGACTTATGCATTCTCAGACATCTATATTTAGTCTTGTTTTCAGTTATGTTTTTAGTATATACATCTTTTCTCATGATTTCAAAGTTAGTACATTATCTCACATGCTCAGTACATTCAAAGTACTGACCGCATACTTTCCTTGCGCTGCATCATTCATGATGTAGGTTTCAGTGCTAGCTCCCAGGATCATGGTCAGACAGATCGCAGCTTCTAGTCAGCAGGGAACGACTTCTCCTTTTCCAGGAACTCCAGTCATTTCAATTGTTATACATTGATTAGAGATATTTGGGGGTCATGTCCCAGCTAACTGTAGTTCAGTGTTAGTAGAGGCTTCATAGATAGTCACTCAGTTGGTTGAGCCTATTTGGATAAGCTTATTTTAAGCTGCTTTTTTAAGTTGGAAATTCCAGCTTTTTTTTTTAGCTTTTTTTGGTCATTTTGGCTTAAAATAAGTGTCCAGAAGCACTTTTTTACCTTACCCAAATACTGTAAAACAGCTTAAAAGATATTTTAAATTAAAAAGAACTTAAAATAAGTCAATCCAAATGAGCTCTTTGTATTTCATTTTATGAAAGTTCGTGTTATTATAGTATTTTTCAAGAGCTCGGCGCATGTTTTAGCTTCTGAATTATCTTTCAGTCTGTATCTCAGTAGTATGCCAGGCCATGGGTTAGCTTGGGGTCACGTGTAACTCTAAGCACCGTGTCGCATCCAGGGTGTAGTCTCGAGGCGTGATAGTTAATTCCTTAGATCCAAACTTCTTATTTTGCCTATCAGAATGGTGATCACCTCCTCAAAAGCCAAACACTTATCTAATTGTACCAAAATTCTCTAAACCATGTGGAAACCATTAAAGCAGTTTTCTTTTAGCATCACAACCTAATAATCCAAATGAGTACCTAATAAATTTGGAGTCAAATATAGCTCATAGTCCTAGTCAAATCCAGCTCATAGGCCTCCTCACTAAAATGTTGTCATATAATAACTAGACCAATAACTCTAGGGCGGAGCTTGTCCTTCTTCCCAAACTTCATAACACCCTTCATAGGAAATAGCTTTCATAAACTTCCTTACCGACCATGAACTTTAAGTCATAAATCTTCCATTTAGCTTAAATCTTATGTATACTCTTCACTGTGAGAAGTCGATCCCTAATCAATAAGTCCTTCTAAAATATTTTCTTCACTAGTCTGTACTCTATGGCCTGACCCAAAATGCATCAAAACAACTAGGTAGGGATTGACATCTCCTATCACACATGGCCTCAAATAGATCTACCTGAATGTTGAAATGGTAACTCTTACCTAAGGCAAATTATGCTAAATACATGATCTGGTCCTTACCATCAACTGAAATCAATAGCACATGCCCATGACATATCCTCGAGTACCTGAATAGTCCGACAGAACTAACCATCCGTCTTTGGGTGAAATATAGTACCAAGCTCTACGCGAGTACTTAAATCCTTCCATACAGACTTCAAGAAATGAGATGTGAATTAACTTCTTATGTCTAAAACGATGAAAAGAGGCATACCATGAAAAAAAAATACTTTTTGAATGTAAATCTTGGATGACCTTTCTGAAGTGTAGACAACCTGGATAGGAATAAAAGAGTAGGTTTGGTCAACCTATTCACAATGATCTAAAAACACCAAACTTTTTCAAGCTTGTAGTAACCCTACCACGTAGTCCATAGCAATATATTTTCACTTTGCTAAGGTATAGACATTCTCCGAGTTGCACCACCAATAATGTTATTTCAAGTGACAATACATCTTTATTTCTCTTAGATGAATAGAATATCCCAGAATCTGAGCCTCTTTCATGATTAACTTAGTTGAATGAACTAACTTCTTATGTCTAAAATGATGAAAAGAGGCATACCATGAAAATAATTACTTTTTGAACGTAGATCTTTGATGACCTTTCTGAAGTGTAGACAACCTGGAAAGGAATAAAAGAGTAGGTTTGGTCAACCTATTCACAATGATCCAAAAACACCAAACATCCTCAAGCTTGTGGTAACCCTACCACGAAGTCCATAGCAATATATTTCCACTTTGCTAAGGTATAGACATTCTCCGAGTTGCACCACCAATAATGCTATTTCAAGTCATGATACATCTTTGTTTCTCTTAGATGAATAGAATATCCCAGAATCTGAGCCTCTTTTATGATCAACTTAGTCGAATCATTCACACTGGGAACTTAAATACCCATCTTAGATCCTCAAATCATATTCCTGAGCTTAAATATCTTTCTTAGTCATTTGAGAGAATAGATTAAACATGGAAGTAATTAAATAGTAACATAAATAGTGTTAAAAAAAGCATGAATCTTTCCTAAAATACCAGAATACGAAAACATAACCCAATACAAGACTCATTGTCACAGGTACAACAGATTTATAAGACATACAAAATATCATGTCTAATACATCCAACTATCTAAAAACTAGAAAGACAGAGCTGAAACATAGAGGAAGTTGGCCAAGTCTCTAGACACAAGGAACTCACCATAACTCTGATAAATGATCGGCTCGTACAAATCAGGATTCGTGAATAGGTCATGCCAGGATCTGCATCAAAAAAGATGTAACAAGAGTAGTATGAGTACAAAATCATGTGTATTCAATAAGCATCGTAGAATGACCAAGCAAGAATAATAATTATATTAAGAACCCAATACTCATAAAAATCCCAGCATTTCAAACAATACAGTCAATAAGAAGAAAACACAACAAGTAATAATAACGATGTAATGTAATGCAATGGCCAACAATCCTACCAGTATACACTCCCTCCACAGAATTCGCTATGATATGGGACTCATTGGAGGCTTAGGAAGCTCATATACCCTTTTGAAACTATTTCTGTCAAGCATGCAAACTGGTATTTATCCTCGGTATTATAAATAACAAATCACCCAAAACTATTTTTCTCGTGCATGCAATTTTCTTTCAAAAATATTATTTACATAGTACCAAATATGTGATCCATGAGAATGAATATGAATACATGATCACATATACAAAGAAAATTTCCAATGCAACAGATATATCAAGAGTCAATTTTCCCACCACAATAACTGTAGTTTATAACTTTTTCAAATAATATTTTTTCTTTCAAAATTATGCCCATCTAGGCGTAATATATCTCACAACAATAAATGCATGAAATTGAGTAAAACTTAAAAACGATATGATTTTCAATCACAAGTCTTTTATCAACTAAATTCCACTCTCGGGTTCAACAATAACAATCTGAATATCAAATCATATGCCACTTATTGGCTAAATCCTCAAATATGGAGTCATCACATCATTAATATGATTTACCAAATGCTCCAAGTCTGTCAGTTTGCCCAACCCATAATATGTTTTATACAATAAAGATACTTCCCCGAACTTATCTACAAAGAGTAAGTCATAACCTATCTTGAATACCAAAAAAGTACGACGAACCCTCACATGACCACTTCTCCTTCTTGATCATTCTCCGAAATCTCCCAACTATCTAAAACATAATCTACATGTGAATACGAGTCCATCGATACTCATATTGAAATAAATCGGGTTAAAATGTCAACCCCAACAGCTAATATCAAAACTAGATTTTTTTTCTTCGAAATTAATTTACTCATAAGATAAGAAATTCAAATATGAAATTTCATTAAATATGGAGTTTGAATTCACCCTCAAAACACTAAAATACACTTTCTTAACTTTCAGGAGATTTGGTTCTAAGTGAATTCTTCATGCACTTTTTAAAAATACTTGATAGTTCTAGAAAGTCTAACTGTTATTTTAGAGACTAGAGAATATAATTAATAATGCTACCTCTAAAAGACACATGAAGCACTACCTCTCTGGAGTGGAAACAAGAAAACCAAATTTATCACCGAGTACTTTTTGCCTTCTCTAGAATTTGAACCAAAAAAGTGATTATGATTCTCCTAACACTTCATCAACCACTAATCCACACTCTTAATTAAATTTTGCAACAGTAAGAGAAACATCTCGAAAAAGTATTTTGATTTAGTTTTATGAGATGCCTCCATTTAGTCGTGTAAACATATACTAAACAATATGATTCAAACGACTAAACTAAATACTTAGAGGTAATTTTTTCTAAATACTTTGTCTAGTAAAATCCTATCATCACAAAGTTGAGATGTATATTTACCCTTTTTATAAAATCAATTTCAATACCTAAAAAGTGTTTTTCAACACTTGATATATGAATAAATTTCACAGATGGTCACGTAACTATCATCTTTTTTCAAAAAAATCACTTAATTATCCATCATTTCTTACACAAAAATCACACAACCTAAAATTTCTAACTTTTCGGTAAGTAACTCATTTCCCTTTTTCTTTAAATCTAATAAATAAAAATTCAATTAAAACTTCTAACCTGACCCAAAACCCATATGAAAAAAATAAAATATTACTCTCTCTGTCCCAAATTTGTGTGACACAGTTTTTTTTAATCCGTCCCCAAAAATATTATCACTTTTTCATAATTTAAAATAATTTAACTTTAACATTTCTCTTTTATCCTTAATGAAATGATTTATAGCCACACAAATAGTCAAAAAATGATATAGACCACAAATTTCAAAAGCCTTCATTTCTTTTTAAACTTTTGTCAAGTCAAATGATGCCACATAAATTAGAATGGCGAGAGTAAAAAGAACGTAACTAGTCTCAAGTTGAACAGAAGATAATTTGAACAGAAAACATTTTATTGACAAGAAATTTCATTAATATTATCAAAATGTCCCAAATAATATAATATTTGTATAAAAAAAATTAAAGTTGATCAAGCTAGAGAGAGAAGGAGGACAGGAGGATATATTACTAAATAAGATTCATCGACATCCCAAATTTTACACATATAACAATATTGACTGAACAACAATAAGAAAATTTTCCTAGTAAAATAAAATAACTTCAACATATCAATAGAACAAGCAATATGATATTAAGAATAGATAAACAATATGAAATAGAAAACACTGTTGAAAAATAAAAATATAATTAACGACAAAAGTATTGAATGCTTAATCAGAATTACATTTTGTTGCACCCATCATTCTTTTTTCCAGCATTGTTGTCAATATCTTTTATCGATTGAACATGTTCATGAAGTTATTTTTTCTGTTCAGCAACTTTTGCCTTCTTAACAGAACATAGTTTTATCAAACCTTTAAGTTCTCCAACATCGAGTTCATAGCTTTATCCATTTTTATCCTCATTCTTTTGTTCCATTTTCCTAATGCTTTCTTCTCGAGACTTCACAATTTTGTCAAGATAGGTTCCATTTTTAACTAAATTATTGATCCTTTTGATCTCAGGAATACTTAAATACCTCTCAACTCTTTCCCTAGCTAGAGTTTTAGATGGCTATAAAATCACTTCTCCTGGACTATAAATAAATAGCCCAAGTTGTACATCACATAGAGTTGACAACTCCTGTGCTTTTTAAAGAAGCTTGTTATTCTTTTATAAAGGAGGGTTTTTCTATCACTTTCACTTAATTTTTTGTTGTTCCTAAACTTCTTGTGAGCCATATTTTGCATACACTCAATAAAAAAGGGAGAACTTTCTTTGAGAGAGAAGAGACTATGATTGAGCATGTTAAATGAGGATCTACTGGGGGTTTATATAGATGCCTAATAATAATGTTAATACCATATAATTAAGTGAATTCTTCATGTATTTGATTAAAATGCTTAAAGTCCAACTGTGATTTTGAAAACCATAATCCAAGAAGCAGATTTGGTTCCAAGTAAGTTATTTATGTATTTGCTTAAAATGCTTAATGTCCAGCTATGATTATAAAAGTCATAATCCAAGAAGCGCATTTAGTTCTAAGTGAATTATTAAAGTATTTGCTTAAAATGGTTAAAGTCCAACTGTGATTTTGGAAACCATAATCCAAGAAGCAGATTTGGTTATGAGTGAGTTATTTATGTATTTTCTTAAAATGCTTAAAGTCCAATTGTGATTTTGAAAATTATAATCCACAAAGAAGATTCGTTTATGTAAATTATACATGTATTATCTTAAAAAGCTAAAACTCTAACTCGAATTTAGAAAAACATTCACGATCTAGAATTCAGGGTCAGGATGAGACCTATCCTAATCCTCGGTAGGTAAGCCAACTCTTTGCCAATACAACAAACATAAATAATTAAACTCAGAAGTAATTAAATAGTATTCAAAAGCCTTAATCTTTCATAAAAATGAGGAATACGAAAACATAACCATTTTAAGGTTCATTGTCTCTCATACAAGAGCTTACTAAAACAGACACAATGTCATGTCTAATACATTCAACTGTCTAAAATCTAGAAAGACCGAACAGAAACATAAAGGAAGTTAGCCAAGTCTGCGATCATAGGGATGACAATGGGGTGGGTTAGGGTGGGGTAAAACTTGACCTGCTAAAATTTGACCTACCATGCCCTTCCCCGCTTAGCCCTGTCCCACCCTGCCCTGTTTGTTGCAGAGTTTATTTAGTTAATACAATTTGTGATCTTGTGTGTTGTAGATTTTTTTTGCTTCCACATTCAAATAAACCTGAATCTCCATATTAATGTTAGTCATGATTTGTTTACTTTGATCCTTCAGTTGAGCCATTAATTCATGCAAATGCATCTGTTTTCTCATTATTGATTTTCTTTTAAAGTTGTAAATAAAAGAATTAACTACTACTAATTAAAGGATTATAAAATATAAGTACAAAATCAGTTTTCTTAATTTAAAAATAGTATTCTGGTATAACTGCAAAAAAATTAAATAGAACTGATCACTAGTTTTATCCGTTAAAACCTGCAAACAATGCAACTCTGTATAAAGCTCCAGCAATGAAGTTGGGCTGCAAAGAGAAGATGAAGAAAGCAGTAAAGGAAAAACTGATTTAGAAAAATGAAAACTGCTTTCATTCAATCGAATTGTGTTCCTTTATACAAGTGAGAAAATACCTAGATCTAGATCCAGCTGTTAATAAGCTGGCACTCTAACTAACTCTAACTAACTTACTGTGATCAGAAACTAACTAATCATACACAAGCTAGCTAATAATTACACCTTTAATCTTAGCACACACAACCCTCAAGTTGGTAGGGTTGAAAATACAGCCAACTTGCTCAAAGTAGAAGTGTATTTGACTCCCGTCAAGGCTTTGGTAAGGACATCAACAAGTTGATCATATGTGAGAACATGATGTAAAGATATCAACCCTGCTTGTAGATGACTCCTCACAAAGTGGCATTCCACTACTATGTGTCTAGTACGTTCATGAAAGACTAGTTTTTGCTATGTGCAAAGCAAATTAGTTGTCACAGTATTGTCACGACCCAACCCGTTATGAGTGGCACCCACCCAACCCTCGGATGAGCGAACCAATAGAGTTCAACCCTTTGCCTAGACTAACATCCTAAAACCAGCAACAAAAAGTAAACTAACAATCAAAATAAGCAAAAACTATAGCATATCATTAACCTGCAGAAAATCCCATCTAGGAACTGAAAGTCGTTGTACCAAACATCAATACCAATATCTAGAATACGGGGATGCAACCCCAAAAAAATATAAAGTAGTTTTAAGTCCGAAACAAGTGGACTGAAACTCTAAAGATAACCCAAGGTACCTCGAATCAAGCAGCTCACCCTTGAAAGTCAGAAATCGACGGCGCTAAAGGTGAGGTCGCGTCTCAGCCGCTGGAAGATTTCCTGTATTCACCAAAAGACAAGCAAGTGCAGTATCTGTACACTACCACTGTATACTGGTAGGATCATCAGCCAGTTTACAAATAAATAATGTATAACAGTACAACAATATTAAGTATAAGGTATGGAAAACATGAATAAATAGCCACAGACACACTTACACTACCAGTCTCTACCTAGCATGTTCCCGCATGAAATCCACCACCTAACTCTAAGCCACAACCATATACCATTAACTATACCTTTCCGTCTAGCCCGGACTCACCCTGGGATCCCCTCTAGACTACACACATGTACCTTGAGTCAACCCGGCCTAAACCAAGACCAACACAAATATCAATGAACAACCCGGCCTAAACCAAGACCAACACAAATATCAATGAACAACCCGGCCTAAACCAAGACCAACACAATAGTTAACCAGAATTTCCCTGGCCTCTCAAGGACCACCAAATCAATAACACATTTCAATAAGCCACCCGGTACACTCACGTAACTAATATCAATCAATGCAACACAATAATAACAATGCTATGATGCAACAAAAGTAAACCCGTACCAGGCGTGGTACCCGTGTCAACCAATTGTTATACCCATACCAGGCGTGGTACCTGTGCCAACCATTTGTTATACCCGTACCAGGCGTGGTACCCGAGCCAATCATTTGTTATACCCATACCAGGTGTGGTACCTGAGCCAACCGAATGTCAATAATCCATAGTCAAATGCATGAACACACAACTTGTAAACCAACAAGCAAATACCGTTCAAATCACAGACTGTAAAGCAGGAACCTTAGACATTCTACCCAACTTCCCTAAGCAATGTAATTCATACAATCACTTAGATATGACTACAAGAATATACAACATTTACAGAAATCATAAGCCATCACCTACCTCGAAATGATCCAAGCTCTATTCAAACCGAGCTTTCCCGTGTTCTGGATTCCTCTCTCGTTCTTGGTCTAAAAATAACACACAGTACATACAATTAACACACAATGCCTGCACATTACCCGGATTATACCAAATCCCCAAACCCCAGGCCACCCATGATCATCCCACCCTTTTCCCAGGCTTTCCCACCATTAATTCTCCTAGTTCTATCATTTTTACGGGTAAAAATAGAGAATTAACCAACCTATGATCATAAAAATATACTTTTATCAACACCCAAGAATGTACATGCTTGGAATCCCCTTTCTTCCCCGAATTCTACCATTTCTATGTTATTCCAACCTTCCCCAAGTTCCCTCCTAGCAATTCTACCTCATAGGAAATGTATTACAAAGATTGGGGAACAAAAACCTTACCTTAGGGAAGAATTTCGACAGAAAAAGGAAGAAAAATGCCTGGAATAACCTAGCCCTTCTCATGAAATGAATTGTAGAAAACTGAATTGTTTTTGGGAAGTTTCTGCATTAAAAACCCGTCGGCCCACTATAGCGGTCCCCGCTCCGCTATAGCGGTCTTAAGTGGGTGTTGACCGCCTTGATCACCGCTATAGCGGTATTTTCCACTGCTATAGCAAAGGTCGCTACAGTGGACCGTTGTGCTCTTCACAGAAAAAATGTCTGGAAATCTCCCAGTTTTGACTATTTTACAACACACTTGCTTTCCCGACGACCCGAAATAAGCCTTTCACGTCAAACGCGATTCCAGGAGTTCTACTTACCTAAATTTGATTCTGAAAAGTCCCCCAGACTCCTTTATGTCTTGTCTATGTGGGAAACTAACTCAAAACAAGACACATAAACCAATCCTTACTCCGATTTCCCTAGACTCTACCTCGCTCCAAAATTGGTCGAGGCTAGCCTAGCCTAGAATTTCAAACTCCCAAATTCGGAGTTTTCTAACTCTAAAACTTAGCACGATTGGACTACCTGTAACGATGGACCCAGTCGTTACAACATATACCAATCTATCCATCGTTCATCCCCGAATGATCAAACTCAAAATTACGAAAATAAAAAGAAGGAAGTGTAGTACCTGAATCCTCAAACAGTTGAGGGTACTTGTCCCGCTTGTCCTTATTGGTTTCCCAAGTGGCTTCCTCAATCGGATGATGCTTCTACTGAACCATCACCATATTAATCACCTTTGTCCTCAACCTCCGGATATCCCGAGCAAGAATCAAAACTAGTTCCTCCTCATAATGAAGATCATTATCGAAAAGTACCTCATCCCACTTGATGATGTAATCCCCACCCCCATGGTATCTCTTAAGCATGGATATATGGAATACCAGATGGATGCCTGACAAACTAGGTGGCAGTGCTAACCTGTAAGCCACTGGCCCCACAATTTCAAGAACTCAAACGGACCGATGAACGAAGGGCTAAGCTTGCCCTTCTTACCAAACCGCATAACCCCTTTCATTGGTGAAACCTTCAATAATACGTGTTCACCAGCCTGAAAGTCCATGTCTAGACCTTGCAATCTGCATACTCCTTCTGACTGCTTTGAGCAGGCAACAACTTGGTATGTATGCCCCTTACCTTTTCCTGCGCTTCCTTTACTAATTCTATGCCCAGAGGCTTTACATCGCCTTCCTCAAACCACCTAACTGGTGATCTGCAGTTCCTCCCATGTAGTGCCTCGAACAGTTCCATCTCAATACTAGAATGGTAGCTATTGTTGTATGAGAATTCTCACAATGGTTGAAACTGGTCGCAATGACCCCCGAAGTCCATCACACATGCTCTCAGCATGTCCCCAATACCCTGATCGTCCTTTCCATCTGACCGTCAGTCTGAGTATGGAAGGTTGTGCTAAAGGTCAGTTGTGTACCCAACTCTTCATGTAACTTGTCCCAGAACTTAGAAGTAAATTGAGTACCCCTGTCTTAAATGATGGACAGTGGTACCCCATGCAATCTCATAATCTTCTTCACGTAGATCTTAACCAATTGCTGCGAATTGTAATCTACCCTGACCAGAATGAAATGAGTGGACTTGGTCAGCCTGTCAACAATGACCCAAATTGAGTCATGCTTCCCCAATGTCTTGGGAAGACCCACCACGAAGTCCATGGCTATTCTTTCCCACTTATACTCTGGAATTGGCATTCTCTGAAGTAGCCCTGCAGGTCTCTGATGTTCATACTTCACCTGTTGGCAGTTTTGACATTGGGACACAAAATCCACTGTCCCTTTTCATCCCAGGCCACTAGTAATGTTGCCTCAAGTTCCTGTACATTTTGGTCACGAATGGATGAATTGAGTACCGCAAACCATGGGCTTCTGCTAAGATTCTCTTAATTATACCATCAACCTGAGGAACACAAATCCTCTCCCTAAAATGCAACACTCCACCAGAGTCTAACATGAAGTCTCTAGACTCCCCGGATATTACCTTACCTCGCAACTTACCCAGTTTTGGATCCTGAAACTGTTTCGCCTTTATTTCCTCTATGAAGGTGGCCTTGACCTCAATGCTAGCCAACAACCCACCTTGATCTGAAACACCCAAGTGCATGAACTTGGCCTCCAAAGCCCGCTAGTGGTCGTTTAGACACCCCCAAACAAGCCAAGATGCCTATGCTAACAGTTTTCTGACTTAATGCATCTGCCACCATATTATCCTTACCCGGATGGTATTGAATGGTCACATCATAATCCTTCAATAGCTCCATCCATCTCCTATGCCTCAGATTCAAATCCTTCTAAGTGAAAACGTGTTGCAGACTGCGATGATCTATGAATACCTCACACTTGACACCATAAAGGTAGCGTCTCCAAATTTTTAATGCAAAAACCACCGCTGCCAACTCTAAATCATGATTCAGGTAATTTCTCTCATGCACTTTCAACTGCCTGGATGCATAGGCTATCACATTTCTATCCTGCATTAACACAGCACCCAAACCAGAATGTGAAGCATAACAGTAAACAACAAAATCTTTACCTTCAACCGGCAAGGACAAAATAGGGGTTGTGTTCAAAAGTGTCTTGATCTTTTGGAAGCTTTCCACGCACTTGTCGGACCACACCAATGGTACCTCCTTTTGTGTCAGCCTGGTCAGGTGAGTAGCAATAGAAGCAAAATTCTTAACAAACCTTCGATAGTACCCCGTGAGCCCAACAAAACTCCTCACCTCGGTCACAGAGCTAGACCGAACCCAACTCCTTACTGCCTCAATTTTCTGGGGATCCACCATCACCCCTTTTTCTGACACTACATGCCCCAAGAATGCCACAAAAGTCAACCAAAACTCACACTTAGTGAATTTTGCATAAAGCTTTTGGTGCCTCAAGATATCCAGCACAATAAGAAGATGATTAGCATGCTCCTCCCTACTCTTAGAGTAGATCAAAATATCATCGATGAACACATTAATGAAGGAAATCCAAGTAAGACTTGACCACCCCATTCATCAAACTCATGAATGCTGTCAGTGCATTGGTCAAACCAAACAACCTTACTAGAAACTTGTAATTCCCATACCGAGTCCGAAAATCAATCTTCGGAATGTCCTCATGTCTAATCTTTAACTGATGGTACCTCGAACTCAAGTCGATTTTTGAGAACACTGATGCACCCTGAAGCTGGTCAAACAAATCATCTATACAGGGTAGAGGGTACTTATTCTGTATGGTCACCTTGTTCAACTGCCTATAATCTATGCACATCCGCATACTACCATCCTTCTTCTTTACAAATAAAATTGGAGCACCCCAAGGCGAAGCACTGGGACGTATAAATCCCTTATCTAGGAGTTCTTGTAGCTGAGTCTTAAGTTCCCTTAACTCTGCCGGAGCCATTCGATACGGAGGAATGGAAATAGGATGAGGCAATACAAAAATCTATATCCCTGTCCGGAGGTATACCAGGCAAGTCCACTAGAAACACCTCTAAAAATTTGGAAACCACTGGAACTGACTCAATAGGCAGGGACTCCACACTATCATCCCGGAGATGAGCCAAGAAGGCTAGACATCCCCTCCCCACTAGCTTCCTAGCCCGGAAAAACAATATTATCTTAACTGGCTTAGGCCTGTACACATCTTCCCACTCTAGTCTATCCTTACCTAGAATCTCTAGAGCCACAGTCTTGGTATTACAGTTCAACATAGAATGATAAAGAGATAGCCAGGTTATACCCAAGATAATATCAAAATCAGCCATATCCAGAATTATCAAGTCTACCCAAATATGTAACCCCATAAACACAACAGAACAATCATGATATACATGAGTCACAATCACCGACTCTCCAACTGGGGTAGAAACATAGATAGGGGAATCAAGGATATCACAAGTCAAACCCAGCCCTAAAGCAAAACTAACAGACACATAAGAATACGTAGAGCCTGGGTCAAATAATACTGAAGCCATTTTATCACAGATAAGAATAGTACCTGTGATCACTGCATTTGAGGCTTCCGCTTGGCCCTCCCTTGGAAAAGCATAGAAATGAGCCCGATCATCAATTTGGGCAACTTCTGAGGCCGGCTGCATCGCAGCATCGCACCCCTGCCTGAGCCACCGTTCCCTTGGTTTCCTCGACCTCCTTGAAAATTACTTCGCGCACCCTATGGACGACCCCTAGAATTACCGCCTTTGCCTACCGGAACCACTGCTCTAGTCTGTTGCTGACCCTGATTACATGTCTGCCTATGTGAACACTCCCTCTTAAAGTGGCCCAGCTCACCACAATAGAAGTAACCACGGTCAATAATAGGTCTGCTAGCTGATGTATAAGACATTCCCTGCCCTCTAAGAGCTGAAAACTGAGCTTCCTGATAACCACTTGTAGTAGCTGGCAGAGCTGGTTGAATAGGACAGGCTGGGTAAGCCTGTTGATGCTGGCCCCTGGAGTATGAACCACCATAGTTTCCCTCATTCCGGGGCTTCTTGGTTAAAGCCTTAGCCTGCCCCGCTTGCTTGACTCCCTCAATCTTCTTCACATAATCCACCACATCATTAAAGCCCTTTCCTGAAGAAGTCATATGCACTAACAGTACCTACAGTTCACTATTCAGACCCTTGACGAACAACCACACCCATTCCTCCTTGGAACCCAACATCTGTATAGCAAAATGGGACAACGTATGGAACTTAGCTTCATAAGCTGAGACCGACATGCTACCCTTCTCCAAGTTCAGAAACTCATCCTTCTTTTGGTCCCTCCAAGTACAGGGAATGTACTTCTCTAGAAACAACGCGTGGAACTGCTCCCAAGTCAGTGGAGGTAGAATAGAAGACCGACACTCAACATGAGATCTCCACCACTACTTGGCATCACCCTGCAGCAGAAAAGTGACAAACGCAATCCCATGCTGACGTACAATACCCAACTTGTGTAACCTCTTATGGAAATCCAGGATGAACTCATAGGCATCCTCCTTGTCTGTACCCTAACACGTCGGAGGTTTCAGCTTAAGGAACTTAGTCAACATCTCATGCTCATTCCTTGTCATCACTGGGCCTAACATTGGCCTGAGAAGATCATTTGTGCCCGAAGCTGTGTCCATCCTGGGTGTTGTAGTAACCGCTAGCTGAGTATCCATGGCCTGATTTGCATAAGATACGGGTATGGCTCCAGCACCAACCAACCCACTCAGAATATCCCACGCCTACTTAAAAGCTTTTGCTGTTATAGTAGAAAGGCCTGCACCCCCAACAGGTGTCGCCTCCGCTTGAGCCCCTCCATCCCCTACAACCACTTATTTTACGCCCTCAGCCATATGATCCTGAGGTGGGGGAGGGGTTACTTCATGTGCAGTAGTAGCTCGAGCTCCACTCCTAGTGGGTGCAGCTCCAGCTCATCCCCTGCCCCTTCCCTACCTCTACTACGAACTGTCAGGCCCGCTGCTGGGATCGCTGGCCTTGCTCCATTATTCCTTGTAGTAACCATCTGCGGATAGAAAAATGAATGAGGTTAGATACCAATTTGTATAACCAGATACCAATTGAAATCGAGTTATAGCACGAAGGAAAGAAGGAAAAAATGGTTTTTCCTAAAGCCCCATAGCCTCTCAAAGAAAAGTACGAACGTCTCTGCACCATTCCGCAAGACTCTAGTAGACCTCTTTGGTACGACGAGATCAATAAACCTAGGCTCTTATACCATCTTTGTAACGACCTAAACCATCGTGAGTGGTAACCACCCAACACCCGGATGAGCGAACCAATATAATTCAACCCTTTCCCTAGACTAACAGCCTAAAACCAGCAACAGAAAGTAAACTAGCAATCAAAATAAGCAAACACTATAGCATAATCATTAACCTACAGAAAATCCCACCTAGGAACTGAAAGTCGTTGTACCAAACATCAATACCAATATCTAAAATACGGGGATGCAACCCCAAAAGAAAATATAAAGTAGTTTTAAGTCCAAAACAAGTGGACTGAAACCCTAAAGATAACCCAAGGTAGCTCGAATCAAGTAGCTCACCCTTGAAAGTCATAAATCGTCAGAGCTAAAGGTGAGGTCGCATCTCAGCCGCTGGAAGATTTCCTGTATTCACCAAAAGACAAGCAAGTGCAGTATCTGTACACTACCACTGAGTACTGGTAGGATCATCAGCCAATTTCCAAATAAATAGTTTATAACAGTACAACAATATTAAGTATAAGGTATGGAAAACATGCATAAATAGCCACAGACACACTTACACTACCAGTCTCTACCTAGCCTATTCCCACATGAAATCCACCACCTAACTCTAAGCCACAATCATATACCATTAACTATACCTTTTCGTCTAGCCCGGACCCACCCTGGGATCCCTTCTAGACTACACACATGTACCTTGGGTCAACCCGGCCTAAACCAAGACCAACACAAATATCAATGAACAACCCGGCCTAAACCAAGACCAACACAACAGTTAACCAGAATTTCCCTGGATTGTCAAGGACCACCAAACTAATAACATATTTCAATAAGCAACCTGGTCCACTCGCAGAACCAATATCAATCAATGCAACACAATAATAACAATGCTATGATGCAACAAAAGTAAACCCGTACCAGGTCAGGTACCCGTGCCAACCAATTGTTATAACTGTACCAGGTGTGGTACCCGAGCCAGCCGAATATCAATAATCTACAGTCAAATGCATGAACACACAACTTTTAAACCAATAAGCAAATACCGTTCAACTCACAAACTATAAAGCAGGAACCTTAGACATTCTACACAACTTTCCTAAGCAATGTAATTCATACAATAACTTAGATATGAGTACAAGAATATACAACATTCACAGAAATCGTAAGTTATCACCTACCTCGAACTGATCCAAGCTCTATTCAACCCGAGCTTTCCCGTGTTCTGGATTCCTCTCTCGTTCTTGGTCTAAAAACAACACACAGTACATACAATTAACACACAAGGCCAACACATTACCCAAATTATACCAAATCCCCAAACCCCAGGCCACCCATGATCATCCCACCCATTTCTCGGGCTTTCCCACTGTTAATTCTCCTAGTTCTATCATTTTTACGGGTAAATATAGAGAATTAACCAACCTATGATCATAAAAATATACTTTTATCAACACCCAATAGCGTACATGGTTGGAATACCCTTTCTTCCCTGAATTCTACAATTCTTAGGTTATTACAACCTTCCCCAAGGTTCCTCCTAGCAATTCTACCGCATAGGAAATGTATTACAAAGATTTGGGAACAAGAACCTTACCTTAGGGAAGAATTTCGATGGAAAAAGGAAGAAAAATGCCTGGAATCGCCTAGACCTTCTCCCAAAATGAATTATAGAAAACTGAACTGTTTATGGGAAGTTTCTGCATTAAAAAATCCATCGGCCCGCTATAGCGGTCCCCGCTCCACTATAGCGGTCCTGCTATAGCGGACGACTTCCGCTATAGCGGTCTTAAGTAGGTGTTGACCACCCTAACCACTGCTATAGCGGTATTTTCCACCGCTATAGCGGAGGTCGCTATGGCAGACTGTTGCGCTCGCCACGGACAAAATGTCCAGAAATCTCCAAGTTTTGGCTATTTTACAATACACTTGCTTTCCCTGATGACTCGAAACAACCCCTTCATGTCAAACACAATTCTGGGAGTTCTACTTACCCAAATTCGATTTCAAAAAGTCCCCCAGACTCCTTTATGGCTTGGCTATATGGGAAACTATCTCAAAACAATACACATAAACCAATCTTTACCCGGATTTCCCTAGACTCTACCTCGCTCTAAAATCGGCCGAGGCTAGCGTAGCCCAGAATTTCAAACTCCTAAATCCAGAGTTTTCTAACTCTAAAACTTGGCATGATTATACTACTTGTAATGATGGACTCGGTCATTACAAGTATACATGCATGGGCAAATAAAGAGTAACAGTGAGTTTAAGAAACAATCTTTGTAACCACACTAGCTCACCAATGACCTGTTTGAGGGCTCTATACTCAACTTTGGGAGATGAAAAAAAGATTGTTGCTTGTTTCATGGATTTCCAACTCACGGGACTATTTCCAAGTAACACAATATACCTACTCACAGACTTTCTAGAGTCAGGGAAGGCTTCTCATTTTGAATCATGATAGGCTATCATTACAAAGTCATTGTCTTGTGAAAGGAAGAGCCCCAATGAATTATTAGACTTGAGGTATTTCAGTAGGTGGAATACATCTTTCAATTGTGGTTCTCTAGAGTCATAAAATGGCTTAGGTGTTGCACTACATAGGAATTATCCATCCTTGTATCGGTCAGAAAGTTTAGTTTGCTAATGAGTTTTCTATAGTAAGTAAGATCAGTGAAGAGTGCACCTTCTTTGGAATGTAATTTGATACAAGGATCCAATGGAGAAGAGAAGTTTCTTCTGGTCTAGCATGTTATACTCCTTCAGCAGGTCTAGGAGAAACTTTCTTTGAGAAATGTTGATGCCATCTGTTTGTACAATATCCCTCGTCTTAAGAAGTAATGCAGTTTACCTAGATCTTTGATGTTAAAGGTGCTGTGGAGGAATGCCTTTAGTTCTTATATCTTATCTATGTTGGTGCCAATGACTATGATATTATCAACATACACAACTATAAAGACAGCCAATTCCTGGTTCTTCGTGTAGAAAAAGGAGTAATTATTCATGGAGTGTGAGTACCATTTTGAACATAAAGCCTCAGTGAGCATGGCATACCATTGCCTACTTGCGTACTTCCAACCATAGAGTAATTTTTTAAGTTTACACAATAGTCTAGGATCATTGGTAACCAACCCTGTGGGTACCTCCATGTAAACATCCCCATGTAGGTTTTCATGCAAAAATGCATTATTTACATCTAGCTGAAAAATATCCCATCCCATCTTGGTAGCAGTAGCAAGTAGGCCCTGACAGTTGTCATTTTCATAATAAGGGAGAAGGTCTTCGTGTAATGAATCCTTGTTTGTTGAGTGTATCCCTTGACCACTAACCTTTTCTTGAGCATCTCAACAGTACCATCAGCTTTGTGCTTCACTTTGTATAGCCACCTACACCCTTATAGTCTTCTTTCCAATAGGTAGTGGAACAAGCCTCCAAGTGTGATTTATGTGTAAAGCTTCAAACTTCTGTGTCATGGCATCTTGCCAAGCAGGGTTCATAGCAGCCTTTTCATATAAGAATGGCTCAATATCATTATAAGCATTCACTGCAAAGTTGTGACTCTTAGAGCCTAGTGATGTGGGGGAAATAAGAGTGGTGTGTTTATGTAGAACATTAAGAGAAACATTAGTATGTTTGGGTTGTGGTTTCAGATTAGGGAAAATGTAAAGGTAATCTTGTAGGTATACATGTGGTTTTATTTTTCTATGAGATTTTTTTAGTTTCCACTGGTGGATAGTTTGCATGAGGCGTGGATTAGAGGCTTTCAGGTATTACATTAGGCCTAGGTGAGGTATTTGATGTCTGCATAGGATGAGGTTCAATAGAAAAAGAATGCATGCACAAGGTTGTGTGTAGAACCAACAGAATCATCAAGTGATGCATTATGACAGGTGGTACTTGCAGGATCAATATTATTTAATGCATGAGGTTTAGTGGGAAATAAATCATCATATAATGGATCAATAAAGGGAATAGACTTCAATGCAGATGGAAAAGAAGTAGACTTAGATGACATATGGAAAGGAAATATATATTCTCTAAACACTACAACTCTAGAAATATAAACTTTCTTGGTATCCAGACTTAGGACATTGTACCCCTTAGTACCAAAAATATATCCAAGAAAACATGTGGTGTTGTTCTTGATTGAAATTTATCTCTGTGTGGCATTGGTAAGGTGGGATATCAGAGATATCTAAAGATTCTCATGTGGGAGTAGGAAAGTGGTTGGCTAATAGGAGTTCATAGCGGCACTTGCCCTCATATGTTAGGTAGGTAATCTGTTTATTATGTTGGTGGCACACAGTACACACTCTCCTTAATATTTCAATAGTAAATGTGATTGGAAGAGTAGTGCTCTAGCAGTTTCAGGGAGATATTTGTATTTTTTTTCCACCACACCAGTTGTGGTGTGTATGGGAAAGTTTTCTCATAAATAGTTCTTTTGGATTGACAATAGGTATTGGTTTTTGTATTTATAAACTCCAGTACATTATTAGTTCTGATAGACTTGACAGTGGTGTTGAATTGGTTTTCAATTATGCACACAAAATATTTGATTATTGTTAAGGCAATACTCTTACAAGATAGAAGTTGAGTCCATGTGCACCTACTAAAATCATCCATTATGGTGATGAAATATTTATCGTTGTCATATATGCTGACATGATAGGGACCCCATCGATCAATGTGTAAAAGTTGAAAAGGGTTGGTAGAGGAACTGGTTCTTTGGGAAAAAAGGTAGTCCGGCCTGTCTAGCCATTGAGCAAATAGAGCAAGAAAAAATTTGTTTAGCATAAAACACCTCATGTATAAATTGAATATCCTTTATTTTAACAAAGGGACATGTCCACACCTGTTATGCCACAATACATTCACATCATTTACTTGAGATACGAGAGAAGTAGAATAAGACTTTACTTTATTGACATACAAACTATTCTAATAGAAGTATTATTGTCGAAAGCTAGGCTTTACATTAGACTGAGAAGTACACTTTTCTTTGATATTAGAGTGGGAATAGGGGAATGGTGACAACAGTGTATATAATGGGAACAACAAGTAGAGGACATATGTGATGCAGCAGAGCTATTGGCTAAAGACCTGTTATTGAGGAACTTGGGACATATGAAGTAGATTTCATCCTATAGCAGACAAGAAGTTTTAGAGAAAGCAACAATTCTATTGAATAGGAAGTCAAGGAATGAGTTAACACTAGATTATATTTGAAAGAAGGCACAAATAGCACTTTATGCAAAACTATGTTTGATGCAAGTACAACACTACCAATCAGTGTTACCTTTACCATATAGCCATTTGGAAGGTATATCAACAAGGGATAGGGTAATCACATTATGTTAGTCAGGGATAGTATGCTAAAATTCATATGAATACACTCTAGGATCCAAGGGTGTAACACTCCAGAAATTCTAAGCCAAGATCCAATCTGTTCTTCATTTATTGTTAGACCCAAACTAGATAAATTTTATATGAATCTAAGTATTAAGATAAATTCCTAAGTTTTGAAGAAGTATTAGATGTGAATTCAAGTCATAAAGGACCCCTAGCTCAAATGTAAGTTGAAAGCCCTTCTACTGATTTAGTTTTCATGTAAGTTCTAACTAGGGTCAACTTCAAACAATCATAACTCCTAGTATATAAGGAGTTAGGTGTCCTAGTACCCATCAAATTAAATTTATTTGAATATTCTTTTCAACACCACTGACCGCTTGTTAATCTGAGTCCGGAGTAAAAATTTATAGGCATTTTAGTGAAGCACTGTCAGCTGTCAAAATCCGACGGCCTGGCCGATAGGCGTCCACGACGCTCGTGGTGACCACGACGGCCCATAGTGACAGGGCGTGGGAACCAGACAGTGAGCTCTTTCTAACCCCCATGAAGTCTGGGTCTGATGGCCTGTGGGAGCCACGATGGCCAGTGGGAAGCATCGTGGGATGATTTTTTGCACTTTCTCCTATGAGTTTAATTAAGGGTAGTTTGGTCCTTTTCTTACCTTAGGTCTTTCCCCTCATCCTTTAAACACCCAAAAGGGATTATTCCTCATAAGAACATCAAATCTATCTCTAAAGAATTTCCTCAAGACTCTAAGGCAAGACAACTAGGGTTTCAAGCAAGCAAGATCCTAGAAGCTCAAGCAAGAGAGTCTCTCAAGAGGTTTCTTTCAATTTCTTCTCCAAGTCTCCACCTCCAAACTTAGGGATTCTTCTCCAATCTTTATCCCCAAAGTTCTAGCTACAAGTTCTTCAGGTTTTAGATATGTGAGCATTCAATAAGGGAATTTCTTCACCCTTATGCCCAAAACCCCAACCTTCTAAATTGATTTTTATGAATCTCTATATTAGGGTTCTTACTCAATTCTTATGGGTTCTTATATAATTCTTTTCTTCATGATTCTCCTATGAATTCTAACTCTAAGTTGCATGATTTTGCATGAATTTTTATAAGTGGTTTCCTATATATGATTTGAAGGCTAATTTTTTCCCAATTTGTGAAATTGTTATAAATTCAGTTTATTGGCATCAATTCATGGTTTCTCATCTTTTACCCATGATCCATATCAGATTCCTTAAGTATTTTAAAAAGTCCATGTATTGAGAATGATTTCTAGCATGAGTCCACCTTATGTAATGTTTTCAAGCAAAATCCCTATTTTTGATATCTAGAATACTATGAAAGTTTTGAGTAAGATTCTCCATGATTTTTCTACAAGTACGATGAATAAGGCATGTTTTCAAATACATCATTTTTAGCATATGATTTATGATATGATAAGGAGCTTAGGCTCATAGCAGTATATTCATGATTTGTATGACATGCCGATGTTCCATTAATGCTCATGAACTATTTTTCAAACCAAGGTTTGTGAGTTGTATGATAATTCGGGTTTGCCAATACAATTATGATTATAAGTAAGATTTGGCATAGATTTTTCACAAGAATATGCGAGCTATATGTATATATTTTGGGAGTAGTATTTAGCACCGAGCAATGAGGGTTCGATTACCCAAGTCCAAGACTACGTTGCCACCGTAGGATAGGATCGTCCGAAGATAGGGCGACTCCTCTATTATTTATAGCCCTCAGGCTCAGCTTTGGGATCACCAGATTATGTTTCATCTTATACCCCGGCAAGATATAGGATGGCTCTGTCAATGAGGGTAAGTCATTGGGTTCTGACAATGTGGACAAGACGTTGTACTCCATGTTACTTACATGATTTATATCGGTTAAGAAAAATTCCCGTATGAATGTTTTCAAGCTTTTAAGTTATATGATATTCTATTTTAAAGTTGGCTTTATTGTTTTATGACTTACGTTCAAACTTTGATATTTATTGTGATTTCTTCTATTTATGCATGAACTCGGTTTTAAGCATGCATTCAAGTATATTTTATAATAACATATGCCTCACTTATTCAATACATTCCATAGTACTGACCGCATACCTCTTTTGTTTTGCATCCTATTATGATGTAGATTCTGTAGTCCATTCCCAGATTCGAGCCTAGTAGATCAGCAGCACATCCAGCTAGCTTGATGAGTCCTCCTCCTTCGAGGACTTGGAGTTTAGCTTTATTTTAGTATTTAGTTTGTTTATTTAGTTTTTAGTATTTAGAGTTAGCTGGGGACTTGTCCTAGCAACTCGTCAGTAGTAGAGGCTTTCAGACATAGAGTCAAATATTCAGCATAATTTAGATTGTCATCTTTCGTCTTTTATTTATATAACATATCAAGTTTCTCATTACTTCAGTTAGGCTTTCATTCTTATGCTTTCTTCAGTTTTTAAGTCATGCTAATGCAAGAGGGTTATCTTGAGATCACTTGTGATCTTGAGTCTCATGTTACGTTCAGGGAGTAGACTCGGGGTATGACAAACTTGGTATCAGAGCCAGGTCCAAGAGTCCTAGGGTGTCTGAAAGCCGCATCAAGTAGAGTGTCTTTTATGGGTGTGAAGCGTTCCACACTTATGAGAGGAAGGCTACGAGGTGTCTTAGGAAAAACTTCACTTCTTTCGTATTCAATATCGTGCGATAGAGTTTAACTTTGTTTACCATTCTAATTCATTCCTTACGCATTTCAGACAAATGCCTCCGTGAAGAAACCCCAAAAGGAATGCTAATCCTCCTGTTCCAAATCACGAGGTTACAAATACAGAGTTTCGTGAAGCCATCTATATGTTGTCTCAAGCCATGACATATCAGTTAAATGAGAAAGAGAAACTAAAGAAGAGGAAAAAGAAGAATAAAAAGACCAGGATATGGAACCATGACTCTAGTCAGCAGAAAACTGGTAGTAGGAACCAGTTACCTTTTCAGCAGAGGTCATCAGGACCAACCCATCTCCACTTAGCACACCTGCACTAGATTCTCAGTCTTGTCATAATAGGGCTCCAAAGATGTTGAGATACCCTCGTTGTAGTAGTTTCAGTAAGTTTTATCTAGGTAAGTGCCTTGCAGGCAAAGGGAGGTGTTTTGGGTGTGTTCATTTAGGCCATAGGATCAGGGATTTCCCCTCAGCTAAGTAGGGCAATAGTGGTGTTCAGCTCTAAAACTGATTCATTTCATTGCCTAGATAGACAGGTTAGAGTATTCCTTTAGAATATGAATTGGGTATGTCACTAGATTTCTTACTTCATGCATCCATAGTGCCCAGACCCCTATTCTTAAATGGTTGTGAGATGTCGTAGCTTAGAATAAGTAGCGATGGAGAGTATAGCATCACAATGGGTAGTAGTAAGAGAGAGTTATAGGTTGTTAGAACCATCTAAGCTTGACATGGCATTGTAAGGGACAGGTTGTAAGTTAATGAATGTGGTATATACAACCCCTATATAAGATAGAAAGATTTAGGCTTAGGTTTTTAGGTGAGGGAAAGCTTATGCTATAGAAGGAAGTAGATATTCATACTAGATTCTAAATCAGTGTCGGTTCTATTAGGGTAAAATGACTGTAGTTCAGTTTAGAGGATAGTGAGAGATCCACAGACTTAGAAAGGTAGAACAAGCCCAAGAGGGAGATATTATAGTGCCCCAGAATCCAAACCAGCTTATCAACTTAGAACCCAGAAATTTTCCATAATCTTAGTCCCGACGGGCAGCCACCACGGACGTTGGACCTCCGATGGGCCATGGGGTGCATAGTGGGAATTATCTAGTAGATCTAATCCACAAATAATCTAGTCCAATGGGAATTCGTGATGGGCATCACAGTAGCAATGGCCTGTGCAAATCCCCCATTGGAATCTCATAGTGGTTTTTCCTTGTCTTCCTTGCTCTGACGGGATATCACCACAGGCATCGCGATTGCAACGGGCCATGGCAACCCACAATCGAAACCCTCCAGCAATCCCAACTTCCATCTTGCTTTTCTGATTCTTTGGTACAACGGGCCATCATGGGTGCGATGATCGTCTGGCAGCTCGTGAGGCGACGATTTCCTGTAATTTCTATTTTTAAGTCAGGGGTAGATTGGTCTTTTCCTCTATTCTCTTAACTCCTAAGTGAGGTTATTTTGACACTTGTGGTGGGGTTTTATCCCTTATTAGCCTAAACCTTTCCCCTTCCCCTCATTCTAAATTCCAAAAGGGAAAGAACTCCACTCCTCCAAGCTTCAAGCTTCAAGCTAAGGATCTTCGTCTTCAAGTCTCCATCCCTCAAGGTTCTAGCTTAGAAGTCTTCAATTCTGGTATGTCTCATTGTAGAAATTCTTCAAGTTGCAGCTCCTAGATATGCTAGAGAAGAGAGAAGAAGTCTTGGATAGTGTAAGATACAAGAAACCATAAGGTGACTATAGTTATAAGCTTGAATATTGGGATGAAATAAATATGGGCTTTTGTAGTCAGACTCAGACCTTAGTATCTATATGTGTGCTAGTGAGAATTTTAGTTGTAAATGGTAAGTGTGCTATTCAGGGAAGTTAGTGTAGTTAAAAAGGTGTTCTTAAGCTTAAAATTTATCAGTTGTGTTGTTTAGGCGAGAATAGTCTTGTCCTTACTCCCTGCCCAGGGTGCTCATATCATATCAGTTCAGACCTACCGATAATCATTCCTAAGGCCAGAAGACCCTACATTCATCTAAGTCCATGGTAGTCAGTTCAATTTAGAAAGGAATAGTTTTCTCGTATAGCTACTCCTCTTTGTTTGGTGTTTCATTCAGTTGACTATGATCCCTAAGAATGTGTTCGTTCTCTACGAGTTTCAGCGAAGTCCATACTCTTAATTCAAACCAGTTATCATGTTAGATATTTGGTTTCATGTCCCATCAGTTATACCTATTCTCTCAGTATGCATATATGTCCCATGAATCCATCTTGACTTATATTTCAGTCAGAAATCCATTACCATTAAGTATTTTAGCTATTAAAATTCTGTTGATAGGATTGAGATTTTTTCCTCCAATCTCAACTTAGTAGTCTTCATTCGAAGACGAATGATCCCAAGGGAAATATTGTAACACCCGAGAAATTCTAAGCCAAGATCTAATCCATTCTTCATTTTTTGTTAGACCCAAACTAGATGAATTTTATATGAATCTAAGTATTAAGATCAATTCCTAGGTTTTTAAGAAATATTAGATGTTAATTTAAGTCATAAAGGACCCCTAGCTCAAAGTTAAGTTGAAAGCCTTTCTACTGATTTATTTTTCATGTAAGTTCTAACTAGGGTCAAATTCAAACAATCCTAAATCTTAGTATATAAGGAGTTCTGTGGCCTAGTACCCACAAAATTAAAGGTATTTAAATCTTCTTTCCAATGCCACCAACCGCTCATTAATCCAAGCCCGGAGTGAAAAGTTATGGGCATTTTAGTGAAGCACTATCAGTTGTTCAAATCTGACAAGCTGGCCGATGGGCGTGGGAAACTCTGACGGACATCCACCACGCCCGTGGTGACCACGATGGCCCATAGTGGCAGGGCGTGGGAACCAGCCAGTGAGCTCTTTTTGACCCCCATGAAGCCCACGGTTGGGTCCAACGGCCCGTGGAAAGCGTCGTAGGATGATTTTCTGCACTTTCTCCTATGAGTTAAATTAAGGGTAGTTTGGTCCTTTTCTTACCTTAGGTATTTCCCCTCATACTTTAAACACCCAAAAGGGATTATTCCTCATAAGAACTTCAAATCTATCTCTAAAGAATTCCCAATTCCCTCAAGACCTTAAAGCAAGACAACTAGGGTTTCAAGCAAGCAAGATCCTAGAAGCTCAAGCAAGAGAGTCTCTCAATAGGTTTCTTTCAGATTTCTTCTCTAAGTCTCCACCTCCAACCATAGGGATTCTTCTCCAAGCTTCATCCCCAAAGTTCTATCTAGAAGTTCTTCAGGTTTCAGGTATGTGGGCATTCAATAAGGGAATTCCTTCACCCTTATGCCCAAAACCCCAACCTTCTAAATTATATTTTATGAATCTCTATATTAGAGTTCTTACTCAATTCTTATGGGTTCTCATATAATTTGTTTCCTCATGATTCTCCTATTAATTCTAACTCTAAATTTCATGACTTTGCATGAGTTTTTATAAGTGTTTTCCTATAGATGATTTGAAGGCTAATCTTTGCCCAATTTGTGGAATTGTTATAAATTCAGTTTATTGTCATCAATTCATGGTTTCTCATCTTTTACCCATGATCCATATGAGATTCCTTAAGTGTTTTCAAAATCCCATGCACTGAAAATGATTTCTAGCATGACTCCACCCTATGAGATGTTTTCAAGCAAAACTCCTATTTTTGATATCTAGAAAGCTATGAAAGTATTAAGTAGGATTCTCCATGATTTTTCTACAAGTATGTTGAATAAGGAATGTTTTCAAATACATTATTTTTAGCATATGATTTATGATATGATAAGGAGCTTAGCATCATAGCATTATATTCATGATTTGTATGACATCCTGACGTTCCATTAATGCTCATGAACTATTTTTCAAACCAAGGTTTGTGAGTTGTATGATGATCCGGATTTGGAAATACAATTATGATTATAAGTAAGATTTGACATAGATTTTTCACAAGAATATGTGAGCTATATGTATATGTTTTGGGAGTAGTATTTAGCACCGAGCATTGAGAGTTTTATTACCCAAATCCAAAACTATATTTCCATCGTAGGATAGGATTGTCCGCAGATAGGGCGACTCCTCTATTATTTATAGTCTTCAGGCTCAGCTTTGGTATCCCCAGATTATGTTTCATCTTATCCTCTGGCAAGGTATTGGATGGCTCTATCAACGAGGGCAAGTCGTTGGGTTCTGGAAATGTGGATAAGGCGTTGTACTCCATGTTGCTCACATGGTTTATGTCAATTAAGAGAAACTCCCGTATGAATGTTTTCAAGCTTTTAAGTTATATGATATTCTATTTTGAAGCTAGCTTTATTATTTTATGACTTACGTTCAAATTTGATATATATTGTGATTTCTTCTATTTATGCATGATCTCAGTTTTAAGCATGCATTCAACTATATTTTATCATAACATATGCATATCTCACTTATTCAGTACATTCCATAGTACTGACCGGATACCTCATTTGTGTTGCATCCTATGATGATGTAGATTCTGTAGTCTGTTCCCAAATTTGAGGCTAGTAGATCAGCAGCACGTCTAACCAGCTTGGTGAGTCCTCCTCCTTCGAGGACTTGGAGGTTAGTTTCATTTCAGTATTTAGTTTGTTTATTTAGTTTTCAGTATTTAGAATTAGCTCGGGACTTGTCCTAGCAACTCCTCAGTAATAAAGGCTTTCAGACATATAGTCAAATATTCAGCATAATTAAGATTGTCATTTTTCATCTTATATTTATATAACATATCAAGTTGCTCATTACTTCAGTTAAGCTTTTGTTCTTATGCTTTGTTCAGTTTTTAAGTCATGCTAATTCCAGAGGGTTATCTTGAGATCACTTGTGATCTTGAGTTCCGTGTTACGTCCAGGGGGTAGGCTCGGGGTGTGACAAAGAGTCAGCTTTGTTTTCAAAACACTTTCAAGATATCTAGCGAAAATAAATAGAAGAACATCAAACTATTATACTTGCAAAGTTTGTTGTTCCATTAGTAGAGTTTGTGTTTATGCTAGATCCTTCCCTCTATCCCCAGCTTGTTCTTCTCCAATTTAAAATGCTTCAAGAGGCTCACAATTTTACCATACTGTTCCCTGGTCAGGTTTACATTTTGATTATCATGTGGACCATATTTCTCTTCCTCCTGGTCTGACACTATCCTAGTACATGCACATTAGACATGATTCTCTTCCCTTTGTTGATCCTAGATTTATGAGTTGAGTTTTGTTGTGGAGAGAAGTTGTTTTTACTATACACAACTTGATGTCCCTGGGTTTAGTAGTAGATGGGAATCCATGTAGCTTGAAACACCTATCTTTAGTAATTGTTTCCTTTACTACTACATGCACCTACAGAATAGTTTGGTCAAAAGTTGTTTTGCCTTGAAATACTGACTTTTAAAGAAATTCCTTTCAAACATAGTTGATTATTGGGCCTGATCTCCCCTTGTTTTTCATTTTGCATCAGCAAAGAGAAGGCCTAAGCTAGAGAGGGCAGTGGATACATCAACAGAATGTTCCCTCTAATAACGATGTAGACCTCATTCAATCTCATGAGGAATTGAATTAGCCTACAGTCTTGTTCACCTTTGTAGAGATTTTCCTTCTCACCACAACTGCAAACACAACTGCATTGTGTCTTCAGGTGCAGAGTCTTGAGTTCTTCCCAGAGTTTCTTCATTTTTGTATAGTAGGATGTGATATCTAGGGCACTTTGAGAATGGTCATTGATTTCCCTCTAAATTTGGTAGACTTTTTCTCCATTTGTTTGGTCATAACGATCACCTAATTCCTTCCATAGTTTAGCAGAATTGTTGAAATACTCAACACTATCTACCATGTCCTTTGCAAGAGAGTTCAAAATCCATAAGGTAACAATGTCATCACATATCTCCCATTGACAATACTGAAGAGATCCTATGGACACCCAATTTTGGCCCTCTATAATTTAATTGATTTTTTAGCTTCTTCAATTTCAAACAATTTGAAATAATTATTTATAAAAGATTAAAATATATTTTTTTTGTAATTAACTGACATTTTTCATTACCAAATTGGACATTACTTCTTACATAATTTTATTTGTACTTCACTTTCCTGGACATGCACAATTCTTAGTGAAGCCCATCTCCGCACCTTCTACTACTACTCTGATAGCCTACATTACACAGGATAGAAATATAATTCTTGTAGCCTATTTGCTAACTTTGTCACTAAGCTACCTCGCACAAACACTTCTTGACTTATAGTCCTTAATAGTGTCTCTGGCTATCTTCTACTCCTTTGAAACACGATCCTATTCCTTTCTTGCAACACAAAATATACTGTTGCTGCTAGAGTCATTCTATAAATTATAGTTGCAATATTCTTACCTCTCTATAGGTCGATCATCCATTAAATCTCACCGTGCCATCCTGCAGCTACTCTATTGCAGACAAGCCATACCAGTATTGCATTCCACATCTTTGATATGCCCTCACATTGGAAGAATAGATGTTCAATTGTCTCCTCTGCTTGTTGACATATTGGACACTTTGTATCTTCAATCATTCCCCATTTTTCCAATCTATCTCTCATGTACAGTCTCCCATGTGCTGCTAATGCCACCACAAAAAGCCACCTAGGTGAGCCTAGATTGTTGCAAGTAAGCCTTCTCCATGGGACTTTAGGTTGAGCTCCTAGCAGTTTCAAATACATCTGCTTTATAGAAAAAGTGGTCAACTCTACTAGATCCTCTTTGGTCATTCTTGGTTCTTCAACATACATCTTGTCCTTGAAGATTTTTTCCATAACCCAACAGGCCTGTTTTGGTTAAGCTCCCACACCCCTCCTCTATTCCCATAATAACTGTGAATCCACTTTACCCAGAGCACATCTTTCTTCATTATTAGCTTCCACAATAGCTTGCATAATGTTGCCTTATTCCACATATGAATATTCAGTAAGTTCATACCACCTTCCATTGTTGGCAAACTTAACTTCTCCTAATCTAGAAAGCTTTTTTGGACAGTTCTACTTGACATGTCCACAAAAAAAATCTACAAATTTGTTCTATAACTTTGATGATCTTTTTGGGAAGTAGGAAAATTTGTGACTAGTATATTTGTATAGCAAATAGGACTGACTTGATAAGTTGTAACCTCCCAGCATAGGAGAGCATTTTTGTAGTCCATGATTTAATTCTCCCAAGCATCTTATCTATAGTGGTTGGCACTGGATAATTGATATTTTCTTAGTGCTCATAGGTACACCCAGGTATCTCATTGGTAGTTCCCCTTTCACCATGCCTGTGGCATCTAGAATCTGGTGTTGCACAGCTTGAGAGATCCCACCAAAGTAAATGTTACTCTTTTGCAGATTAGCATGTAGTCTTGAGGCTAAGGAAAAGGTGGTGAAGCACTGGAAAATTGCTTGAATGGAGCTTCTATCCCCTCTACTAAACATCAACAGATCGTCTGAACACTCATTTGTGAGATCTTCATCCGACCATATTTTTGATGATACTTAAATCCTGGGTCATGCTCAAGCTTCTTAAGTAGTCTACTTAAATACTCCATTGCCAACATGAAAAGGTAAGGTGACATGACATCACCCTATCTTAATCCTCTTTTAGCTTCAAATGGAGGTGTTGGTGCCCCATTGATCAATATAGAATTGGACACTGTTTTGAGGCAGCACATTATCCACTTAACAAACACATCAGGGAACTATAGATTTATCAAAATATGTTCCATATACACCCATTCCACTAAGTCGTAGGATTTTTGGATATCAATTTTCCACATACACCTTGGAGACACATTCTTCCTCTTATATCCCTTCACAATCTCATGACTAAGCACTAGATTATCAGAGATCACCCTCCCTGGTATGAATGCAGCTTGACTATCATCAACTAGCTCATCTAGTACTTCATTCAGTCTTATAGTAATAATCTTCAAAATAATTTTATACGTCACAGTACAACAACAGATAGGTCTATATTCTTTTATGGTGGTCGGATGTTGTACCTTGGGAATTAATATTACAACTGTGCAGTTCCAGTGCTTAGGAAATTCTGAATGGGTGAAGAAGTGAAGGATAGCCTTTTTGATATCATCTCCTATGATTGCCCAGGACTTCTTATAAAAGAAGGCATTAAAACTATCCAATCAGGGAGCCTTTTGATCATCTATGTCATTCAGAGCCAACTCCACTTCTTTTTTGGTGATAGGTGTTATAAGTTTTAATTGTTGTTGTCTATTCAATACTCTTCCACTCCTCATAAACTCAGGGTTAATACATAGTAGCTGGGGTGAAGAGGTTCCCAATAGGTTATGATAGAACCCCCACGATCTTAGCCTCCACTCCTCTACTATACTAAACCACCCTTAGTTGTGACCAGGTGTTTTATTTGGTTCTGCACCACCCTATTCATAACACAAGCATAGAAAAAGAAAGTGTTAGCATCTCCTAACTTTAACCATTGATTCCTAAACTTCTGTTTGAACACACTTTCCTCAATTAAGCTCCATTTCTCATACTCTACCTTAATCTCTTTATCTATCTCAAACAACCTTTGATGTTTTGTAATTATTCTCATCTGGCTATGAATTATTTCAAGTTTTTCCTCGCATTCCTTCACCATTTTCCTGACTTGTGCGAATTCCCTACTATTGAGAGTTTTGAATTTTGTTTTCACTTGCTTCAACCTATCCCATATACTTTCCCTCTAGTCCCTGCCATAATCCTTAACCATCCTTCTCTAACTATCCTTAGGAAATCTAGATGATCTACTAAATAGTTAAAGAATCTAAATGGTCTAGCAACTTTGGTCCCTGGCTCTTCTATATCAATATAAAATGGGGAGTGATCTGATAGTGCAAGATCCATCACTACTGTCTCCAAATGGGTCCATTTGTAAATCCAAGCAGAATTGATAAAAGTTCTATCAATCCTATTGTAAACATGATTGTTGGTCCAAGTGAAACTTCTCCCTATGGTCTTCAGTTCAAAGAGACATGTAGTCTGCAGGAAGTTATCAAAGTCCCTTATTTCTGCATCTTGCACCTGGCTACCATTACTTCTATCCTCTATCCTTAGGACTGCACTAAAGTCACCCATTAATACCCAAAGATCCACCATGCTACTAGTAATTTGTGTCATTCCACTCCATAGTTGTAATCTATCTTGAACAGTATGCAGTCCATACACTGTAGTGAATTGAAATTCCATGCTAGCATTTAATAATTCCACCTTCTCATGCAAGAACTGCTCATGAGTGTGAGTAATTGTAAAATCATCCATATTTGGATTCCAAAGTATCGATATCCTCCCTTTATCAGTGAATTGATAGTTATGTATCCATATCCATGTAGGTGCTATTTTATTGATGGTGCTTTTATCACGATCCAGACCGTCGTGAGTGGCACTCACCCAACCTCCGGGTTAGCGAATCATCACTTCACCAAACTTAACCATTCTAACAGCTCAAAACTAGTGCATAAAAGTAAACTAGCAATTCAATAATAAGAAAATAACCTCACTAAATTTAGCTTACGGAAATTACCCCCTAGAATCTGAAAGTCGCAGTACCAAACAATCTAGCAATGTCTAGAATATAGGGATGCAACCCCAAAATATAAGGAAAATAGTTTAAGCCCGAAACAAATGGGCTACAACTGTAATGATAGGTTCAAGGCAGCTCGATCATAACAGCTCACCCTTGAAGTCTGGAAATGTTGGTTCTACAAATGAGGTCGCATCTCAGTCGCTGGAAGATTGCCTATACTCACAAGAAAAAAAAGCAAGTGCAGTATCAGTACACCACCACTGTGTACTGGTAGGATCATCAGTCAGTTCTAAATAAACAGTGTATAATTTAGAACGGCAAATCAAGTACAAGTACTGAAAACATGAAACAAGTAACCAGGCTCCCTTAGACTACAAGTCTCTACCTAACTTTTTCCCGCATGAAATTCACCCTTGCTAGCCATAAACAACAGTCACATAGAAAATAACCATCCTTTCTGCCTAGCCCAGACCCACCTTGGGATCCCCTCTAAATAACACCTAAGTGTTAACAGATAACCTGGCCTAATCCAAGACCAATTCAATAGATATAACAGGATTCCTGGTCACTCAAGGACCACCAACCACTATCACAATTCAGTAAAGCAGCCCGGTCCACTCACGGAACCAATAATAGTTAATGTAATGCAATAATAACAATGCAATGATGCAGTAAAAATAAACCTGTACCAGGCGTGGTACCTAAGCTAACCGTTAGTAATTCGTACCAGGCGTGATACCCGAGCCAACTATTTGTTATACCTATACCAGGCGTGGTACCCGTGCCAATTATTAGTATACCCGTACCAGGCGTGGTACCCGAGCTAACCGAATGTCAACAATCCACAGTCAAATAATGAACAAACAACTTGTAAACCAACAAGTACACACCCTTCAACTCACAGACTGTAAAACAGGACCCTTAGACATTCTACACAATTCCTCTAAGCAATGCAATTCATACAAACACTTAGGTAAGAGTACAAGAGTATACAACATTCACAGGAATTGGAAGCCATCACCTACCTCAAAATGATCCAAGCTCTACTAAACTCGAGCTTTCCCGTGTTCCGGATTCCTTTCTCATTTTTCGTCTAAAACAATATACAAGTACTCAAATTAACAAACAAGGCCTGCACATTACCTGGATTACACTAAATCCCAGACCCTCAGGCCACCCATGATCATCCTACCCTTTTTCCCGGGCTTTTCGCTATTAATTTCCCTAGTTCTTTCATTTTCATGGATAAAAATAGGGAATTTAGCGATATATGATCATGAAATCTTGCTTTTAATCAATACCCAAGAACTTCCATGCCTAGAATCCCCCTTCTTCCCTGGATTCTACCATTCCTAGGTTATTCCAACATTTCCCAAGTTCCCTCCTTGCAATTCTACCGCATAGGAAAAGTATTATGAAGATTGGGGAGTAGAAACCTTACCTTAGGGAAGAAAAACAATGGAAAACGAAGGAAAATCGCCTGGAATCGCCTTGCCCTTCTCCCAAAATGAAATAGTGAAAACTAAATATTTTGGGGAATGTTTCTGCATTATTTCCCGTCGAGCCCGCTATAGCGGTCCGCTCTGCTATAGCGGTACCGCCGTAGCTGAGTCACCCTCTATGGCGGAGGCTGACCGATGTTGACTTTTGCTGTAGAGGTAATTTTTCCACTACAGTGGAGGTCACAATGGTGGATCCGTAAAATCTCCAAAACTAGTCCATTTTACAACACACTTATTTTACCGATGTCTCGAAACAACCCCTTCACGTCAAACTCGATTCTGGGAATTCTACTTACCCGAATTCGATTCTGAAAAGTCCTCTGGACTTCTTTATGTGTTAGCTACAAGGGAAAATAGCTCAACACCATAACTCTAACCTAATCCTTACCCGGATTACCCAAGACCATACCTCGCTCCTAAACCAGCCGAGACTAGCCTAACCCAAAATTTCAAACTCCCAAACCTGCAATTTTCTAACTCTAAAACTTAGCACGATTGGACTACCCATAATGATGGACCCGATCATTACAACGGATACCAATTTACCCATCGTTCCTCCACGAATGATCAAACCCGAAATTACGAAAATAAAAGAAGAAAGTGTAGTACTTGAATTCTCAAACAAATGAGGGTACTTGTCCCGCATGTCCTTCTAGATTTCCCAAGTGTCTTTCTCAACTATACGATGCTTCCACTGAAACTTTATCATATCAATTGCCTTTATCCTTAACCTCCGAACAGCAAGCAAGAATCAAGACTGGTTCCTCTTCATAACGAAAATCCTTATCGAAAAACACCTCATCCCACTTGATGATGTAGTCCCCATCCCTATGGTATCGCTTCAGCATGGATACATGAAATATCGGATGGACGCCTGACAAATTGGGCGCCAGTGCTAACTTGTAAGCCACTGGCCCCATAATTTCAAAAACCTTAAACGGACTTATGAACCGAGGGCTAAGCTTTCCCTTCTTACCAAATTGCATAACTCCCTTCATTGGTGATACTTTCAATAATACACGTTCACAAACCTGAAATTTCATGTCCCGTACCTTGCAATCTGCATACTCCTTCTGCCTGTTTTGGCAGCCAATAACTTGGCCAGAATTCCCCTTACCTTTTCATGTGCTTCTGTTACCAATTTGACCCCCAAAGTCTTTACATCGCCCTCCACAAACCACCCAACTGGTGATCTTCAGATCCTCTCATATAATGCCTCAAATGGTGCCATGTCAATACTGGAGTGATAGCTATTATTGTATGAGAACTCGCAAAATGGTAGAAACGGGTCCCAATGATCCCCGAAGTCTATCACACATGCTCTCAGCATGTCCTCCAACACCTGGATCATCTCCGACTGACCATCAGTTTAAGGATGGAAGGTTGTGCTAAAAGTTAGTTGTGTACCCAACTCTTCATGTAGCTTGCCCTAAAATTTAGAGGTGAACTGCGTACCCCTGTCTGAATTGATGGATAGTGGCACCCCATGCAATCTCACAATCTCCTTCACATAGATCTTAGCCAATTGTTGCGAATTGTAATCTACCCTCACCGGAATGAAATGAGCGAACTTGGTCAGCCTGTCAACAATAACTCAAATGGAGTCATACTTCCCCAATGTCTTGGGAAGACCCACCACAATGTCCATGGCTATCCTTTCCCACTTCCACTCTAGAATGGGAATCCTCTGAAGTATTCTTATGGGTCTCTCATGCTCATAGTTTACCTGCTGGCAATTATGACAATTGGACACAAAGTCGACTATGTCCCTTTTTATCCTGGGCCACCAAAAATGGTGCCTCAAGTTCCTGTACATTTTAGTCACACCCGGATGAATTGAGTACCGCGAACTATGAGCTTCTGCCAAGATTTTCTGAATTATATCATCAACTTGAGGAACACAAATCCTTCCTCTGAAATTTAATACTCCACCAGAGTCTAGCACGACGTCTCTAGATTCCACGGATATTACCTTACCTTAAAGCTTACTCAGTTTCGTATCCTGAAACTGTTTGGCCTTTATTTCCTCAATGAAAGTGGCTTTGACCTCAATACTGACCAATAGACCACCCTGTTCTGAAATCCCCAAGTGCATGAACATGGCCTCCAAAGCCCAAATTTTCCTTTCTAGTGGTCATTTGGACACCCCTAAATAAGCCAAACTACCCATGCTAACTGTCTTTTGGCTCAATGCATCTTCCACCATATTAGCCTTACCTGGATGATATTGAATAGTCACATCATAGTCCTTCAATAACTCCACCTACCTTCTCTGCCTCAAATTCAAATCCTTCTGAGTGAACGCATGCTGCAGACTACGATGATCGGTGAACACCTCACACTTGACACCATAGAGATAGTTTCTCCAAATTTTGAGTGCAAAGACCACAACTGCCAACTCTACGTCATGAGTAGGATAGTTTCTCTCATGCACCTTCAGCTTCCTAGATGTGTAGGCTATCACATTCTTATCCTGCATCAACACCCAAACCAGAATGTGAAGCATCATTGTAAATAATAAAGTCTTTACCTTTAACCGGCAAGGACAATATGGGAGCTGTGGTCAGAAGTGTCTTGAGATTTTGGAAGCCCTCCTCCCACTTGTCGGACCACACGAATGGTACATCATTCTGTGTCAGCCTGGTTAGGTGAGTAGTAATAGACGCAAAATCCTTAAAAACCTCCGGTAGTACCCTGCGAGCCCAAAAAATCTCCTCACCTCAGTCACAGAGCTAGGCCGGGCCCAACTCTTGACTGCTTCAATTTTTTGGGGATCTACCATCACCCCCTGTTCTGACACTACATGCCCTAGGAATGCAACTGAAGTCAACCAACACTCACACTTGGAGAACTTTGCATAAAGCTTCTGGCATCTCAAGATGTCCAACACATTACGGAGATGGCTATCATGCTCCTCCCTACTCTTAGAGTAGATGAAAAGATCATCGATAAACACAATCACGAAGGAATCTAAATACGACTTAAATACCCCATTCATTAAACTCATGAATGTTGTTGGTGCATTGGTCAAACCAAACGACATTACTATGAACTCGGAATGCCCATACCGAGTCCAAAAAGTAGTCTTAGGAAAGTTCTCAGGCCTAATCCTCAACAGATGGTACCCTGACCTCAAGTCAATTTTTGAAAACACCGATACACTGTGAAGCTGGTCAAACAAATCATCAATGCAGGTTAGATATTACTTATTCATATGGTCACCTTGTTCAACTGCCTATAATCTATGCACATCCGCATACTACCATCTTTTTTCTTTACAAACAAAATAGGAGCACCCCAAGGCGATGCATTGGGATGGATAAATCCCTTATCTAGGAGTTCCTGCAGCTGAGTCTTAAGTTCCCTCAACTCTGCCGGAGCCATACGATATGGAGGAATAAAAATAGAATGAGTTCCTGGCTCCAGATCAATACAGAAGTCGATATCCCTGTCCGGAGGCATACCAGGCAAATCCGCTGGAAACACCTCTAGAAACTCAAAAACTACTGAAATTGACTCAATAGGTAGGGACTCCACACTATCATCCTGGAGTTGAGATAAGAAGGCTAGACACCCTCTCCCCACTAGGTTCCTAGCCCGAATGAATGAGATGACCTTAACTGCCTAAGGCATGTACACACCTTCCCACTCTATTCTATCCTTACCCAAAATATCTAGAGCCACAGTCTTGGTGTTACAGTTCAATGCAGCATGATAACGGGACAACCAGCTCATGCCTAAGATAATATCAAAATCAGCCATATCCAGGATTACCAAGTCTACCCAAGTATGCAACCCCACAAACACAATAGAACAGTCACGATAATTATGAGTCACAATCACAGACTCTCCAACTGGGGTAGAAACATAGATAGGGGAATCAAGGATATCACAAATCAATTCAAGACCGAACGCAAAACTAACAGATACATAAGAATATGTAGAACCCAGGTCAAATAATATCGAAGCCATTTTATCGCAGACAAGAATGATACATGTGATCACCGCATCAGATTTTTCCGCCTCAGGCCTTCCTGGAAATGCATAGCAATGAGCCCGATCATCAATCCGGGAAAACTTTCCAGACCGGATGTGCTCCACCCCTACCCGCACCGTTATTCCCTCTGTCGCCCCAGCCTCCCTGCCTCACCCACCCTTTGGACTACCTCTAGCATTACCACCTCTACCTGCCAGGACCACCGCTCTAGACTGTTGCTAATGTATAAGACGCTCCCTGGCCTCTACGAGCCAAAACCTGATTAGTAAAAGAGCTCCTTGACGACAACCTGTAGCAGCTTGCAGAGCTGACTAAATAGGATGGGTTGAGTACGCCTGCTGATTCTGGCCCCTGGAGTATGAACCACCAAAATTCCCTTATTCCGGGGCTTCTTGGCTAATGCCTTAGCCTGCCCCACTTGCGAAACCCCTTCTAACTTCTTCACATAATCCACCACATCATTAAATCCATTACCTAAAGAAGTCATATGCACTGACAGTACTTGCAGTTCAGTATTTAACCCTTTCACAAACAGCCGAACCCATTCCTTCTTGGAACCCAACATCTATGTGGGAAAATGAGATAAAGCATGGAACTTAGCCTCATAAGCAGAGACTGACATTCCACCCTGCTCTAAGTTCAAGAACTCATATTTCTTCCGGTCCCTCAAGTACGGGGTACGTACTTCTCTAAAAACAAAGCGTGGAACTGCTCCTAAGTCAATGGGGGTAGAACGGAAGACCGACACTCCACATGAGACCTCCACCACTGCTTAGCATAACCCTGCAGCTAAAATATGACAAACTCAACCCCATGCTGACGTCAATACCCAACTTGTGCAACCTCTCATAGCAATCCAAGATGAACTCATAAGCATCTTCCCTATTAGTACCCTGAAATGTAGGAAGTTTCAGCATGAGAAACTTGGTCAGTATCTCGTGCTCACTCCCTGTCATCACTAGGCCTAGCATTGTCCAGCAGAAATCATTCGTGCCTGACACTGCATCGATCCTAGGCGTTGTAGTAACTGCTATCTAAGTATCCAAGGCCTAGTTTGCAAAAGCTATGGGTATGGCTCCAGTACCAACCAACCCACTCAAATTATTCCAAACCTGCTGAATGGGTTTTGGCGTCATAGTAGGGAGGACTGCACCCCCAACTGGTGTTGCCTCTTCCTGTGCCTCACCATCTTCAGCCACAACCTCTACATCTTTAAAAACATGTTCCTGAGGTGGGGGAGAGGTTTCCTCATGTGCATCAGCAGTAGCTCGAGCCACACCCCTGGCGGGTGTGGCTCTACCTCGTCCTCTGCCCCTTCCCCTACCTCTACCATGGACAGTCGGGCCCGCTGCTGGGACCGCTGCTCTAGCTCTGTTGTTCCTTATGTTAACTATCCGCGGATAGAAGATTGAATGAGATTAGATATAAATTTGTATCACCAGATACCAATTGGAATTAAGTTATAGCACGAAAGAAAGAAGGAAGAGATAGTGTTTCCTAAAGCCCCATAGCCTCTCGAAGAAAAGTACGGATGTCTCCGCACCGTTCCGCAATACTCTACTAGACCTTTTTAGTATGATGAGATCAACGAACCTAGGGCTCTGATACCATCATTATCACAACCCAGACTGTCGTGAGTGGCACTCACCCAACCCTCGAGTGAGCGAACTATCACTTCCCCGAACTTAACCGTTCTAACAGCTCAAAACCAGTGCAAAAAAGTAAACTAGCAATTCAATAATAAGAAAATAACCTCATTACATTTAACCTGTGGAAATTACCCCCTAAAATATGAAAGTCGCAATACCAAACAATCTACCAATGTTTAGAATATGGGGATGCAACCACAAAATATATAAGAAAAATAGTTTAAGCCCGAAATAAATGGGCTACAACTCTAATGATAGGTTCAAGGTAGCTCGATCGAAACAGCTAACCCTTGAAGTCTAGAAATGTTGGTACTACAAATGAGGTCGTGTCTCAGCCGCTGGAAGATTGCCTGTACTCACAAGAAAGAAAAGAAAGTGCAGTATCAGTACACCACCACTGTGTACTAGTAGTATCATCAGCTAGTTCCAAATAAACAGTGTATAATTTAGTACAGCAAATCAAGTACAAGTATGAAAAACATGCAACAAGTAAACAGGCTCCCTTAGAGTACAAGTCTTTACCTAACTTGTTCCTGCATGAAATCCACCCTTGCTAACCCTAAACAACAGTCACATAGCAAATAACCATCCTTTCTGCCAAACCCGGACCCACCCTTGGATCCCCTCTAAACAACACCTAAGTGTTAATAGATAACCTGGCCTAATTCAAGACCAATTCAACAGATATAACAGGATTCCCAGTCACTCAAGGACCACCAACCACTATCACAATTCAATAAAGTAGCAATAATAGTCAATACAATACAACAATAACAATGCAATGATGCAGGAAAAAAAAAACCCGTATAAGGCGTGGTACCCGAGCTAACCGTTAGTAATTCTTACCAGGCATGGTACCCGAGTCAACTATTTGTTATACCTATACCAGACATGGCACCCATGCCAACCATTAGTATACCCATACCAGGCGTGGTACCCGAGCCAACCGAATGTCAATAATCCATAGTCAAACAATGAACAAACAACTTGTAAACTAACAAGTACACACCCTTCAACTCACAGACTGTAAAATAGGACCCTTAGACATTCTACTCAATTCCTCTAAGCAATGCAATTCATACAAACACTTAGATAAGAGTACAAGATTATACAACATTCACAGGAATCGTAAGCCATCACCTACCTCGAAATGATCCAAGCTCTACTCAACTCGAGTTTTCCCGTGTTCTGGATTCCTTTCTCGTTCTTGGTCTAAAACAATATACAAGTACTCAAATTAACAAACAAGGCCTGCACATTACCCGGATTACACTAAAACCCAGACCCTTATGCCACCCATGATCATCCTACCCTTTTTCTCGGGCTTTCTGCTATTAATTTTTGCATTAATTCCCGTCGAACCAGCTATAGCGGTACCACCGTAGCAGAGTCGCCTTCTATAGCGGAGTGTCAACTGCTATAGAACTTGACGTAAGACAGAAAGTCGTAAAATCTCCAAAACTAGTCCATTTTATAACACGCTTATTTTCCTGATGTCCCAGAACAACCCTTTCACGTCAACCTTGATTCCGAGAGTTCTACTTACCCGAATTCGATTTCGAAAAGTCCCCTGGACTCCTTTATGTGTTAGCTATGAGGAAACCTAGCTCAAAACTAGACATCTAACCTAATCATTACCTAGATTTCCCTAGACCATACCTCGCTCATAAACTGGCCGAGACTAGCCTAGCTCAGAATTTCAAACTCCCTAACCCAAAGTTTTCTAACTCTAAAACATAGCATGATTGGACCATCCATAATGACAGACCCAGTTGTTACAACAGATACCAATTTACCCATCGTTCATCTCCGAATGATCAAACCCAAAATAGTGGAAATAAAGGAAGAAAGTGTAGTACCTGAATTCTCAAACAAATGGGGGTACTTATCCCGCATGTCCTTCTCGGTTTCCGAAGTGGATTCCTCAACCGGACGATGCTTCCACTGAACCTTTATCATATCAATCGCCTTTTTCCTTAACCTCCAGACATCTCGAGCAAGAATCAAGACTGGTTCCTCTTCATAATGAAGATCCTTATCGAAAAACACCTCATCTCACTTGATGATTTAGTCTCTATCCCTATGGTATCGCTTAAGCATGGATACATGAAATATCGGATGGATGCCCGACAAACTAGGCGGTAGTGCTAACTTGTAAGCCACTGACGCCACAATTTCAAGAACCTCAAACGGACTGATGAACCAAAAGCTTGCCCTTCTTACCAAGCCGCATAACTCCCTTTATTGGTGACACTTTCAGCAATACCTATTCACCAACATGAAATTCCATATCCCAGACCTTGCAATATGCATACTCTTTCTGACTACTTTGGGCAGCCAACAACTTGTCCTGAATGCCCCTTACCTTTTTCTGTGCTTCCTTTACCAATCCCATCCCCAATTGCTTTACATCATCCTCCTCAAGCCACCCAATCGGTGATCTGCAGCTCCTCTCATACAATGCCTCGAATGGTGCTATGTCAATATTGGGGTGATAGCTATTGTTGTATGAGAACTCACACAATGGTAGAAACTGGTCCAAATGACCCTCGAAGTCCATCACACATGCTCTCAGTATGTCTTTCAATACTTGGATCGTCCTCTCCGACTGACAATCAGTCTGAGTATGAAAGGTTGTGCTAAAAGTGAGTTGTGTACCCAACTCTTCATGTAGCTTGCCCAAAAATTTAGAGGTGAACTACGTACCCCTGTCTGAAATGATGGACAGTGGCACCCCATGCAATCTCACAATCTCCTTCACGTAGATCTTAGCCAATTGGTGTGAATTGTAATCTATCGTGACTAGAATGAAATGAACGGACTTGGTCAGCCTGTCAACTATAACCCAGATGGAGTCATACTTCCCCAATGTCTTGGAAAGACCCACCACAAAGTCCATGGCTATCCTTTCCCACTTCCACTCTGGAATGGGCATCCTCTGAAGTAGTCCTGCAGGTCTATGATGCTCCTACTTTACCTGCTGGCAATTCTGAAATTTGGACACAGAGTCGACTATGTCCCTTTTTATCCCGGGCCACGAGTAACGCTGCCTCAAGTTCCTGTACATTTTAGTCACACCCGGATGAATTGAGTATAGCGAACTAGGAGCTTCTGCCAAGATTTTTTGAATTATATCATCAACCCGAGGAACACAAATCCTTCCTCTGAAATTTAATGCTCCACCAGAGTCTAGTGCAACGTCCCTGGATTCCCCAGATATTACCTTACCTTGAAGCTTACTCAGTTTCGGATCGTGAAACTGTTTGGCCTTTATTTTTCTCTATTAAAGTGGCTTTGACCTCAATACTGGCCAACAGACCACCCTGTTCTGAAACCCCCAAGTGCATGAACTTGGCCTCCAAAGCCTGAATTTCCCTTGCTAGTGGTCATTTGGACACCCCCAAATAATCCAAACTCCCCATGCTAACTGTCTTCTGGCTAAATAAGTCTGCCACCACATTAGCCTTACCCGGATGATAAAGAATAGTCACATTATAGTCCTTCAATACCTCCACCCACCTTCTCTGCCTCAAATTCAAATCCTTGTGAGTGAACACATACTGCAGACTACGATGATCGGTGAACACCTCACACTTTACACCATAGAGATAGTGTCTCCAAATCTTGAATGCAAAGACCACAACTTCCAACTCTAAGTCATGAGTAGGATATTTCCTCTCATGCACCTTCAGCTGCCTAGATGCGTAAACTTTCACATTCTTATCATGCATCAACACAACACCCAAACAAAAATATGAAGCATCACAGTAAACAATAAAGTGTTTACCTTCAACCTGCAAGGACAATATAGGAGCCGTGGTCAGAAGTGTCTTGAGCTTTTGGAAACTCTCCTCACACTTGTCGGACCACACGAATGGTACATCTTTCTGTGTCAGCCTGGTCAGGTGAGTAGCAATAGACGCAAAATCCTTAACAAACCTCTTTTAGTACCCTGCGAGCCAAACAAAACTCCTCACCTCAGTCACAGAGCTAGGCCAGGACCAACTCTTGACTGCTTCCATTTTCTGGGGATCTACCATCACCCCCTGTTTTGACTCTACATGCCCCTGGAATGAAAGTGAAGTCAACAAAAACTCATACTTGGAGAACTTCGCATAAAGCTTCAGGCATCTCAAGATGTCCAACATAATACGGAGATGGCTAGCATGCTCCTCCCTACTCTTGGAGTAGATCAAAATATCATCGATAAACAAAATTATAAAGGAATCCGAATAAGACTTAAATACCCCATTCATCAAACTCATGAATGCTGCCGGGGCATTGTTCAAACCCAACGAAATTACTACGAACTCGTAATGCCCATACCGAGTTCGAAAAGCAGTATTAAGAATGTCCTCAGGCCTAATCCTCAACTGATGGTACCCCGACCTCAAGTAGATTTTTCAAAACACCGATGCACCCTGAAGCTGGTCAAATAAACCATCAATGCGGGGTAGAGGGTACTTATTCTGGATGTTCACCTTGTTTAACTGCCTATAATCTATGCACATCCGCATACTACCATCCTTTTTCTTTACACACAAAATAGGAGCACCCCAAGGTGACGCACTTGGATGGATAAATCCAATATCTAGGAGTTCCTACAGCTGAGTCTTAAGTTCCCTCAACTCTGCCGGAGCCATACTATACGGAGGAATAGAAATAGGATGAGTGCCTGGCTCTAGATCAATACAAAATTCAATATCCCTGTCCGGAGGTATACCAGGCAAATCTACTGGAAACACCTCTAGAAACTCAAAACTACTGGAACTGACTCAATAGGTGGGGACTCCACACTATCATCCTAAAGATGAGCCAAGAAGGCTAGACACCCTCTCCCCACTAGCTTCCTAGCCTGAATGAACGAGATAACATTTACTAGTTGAGGCCTGTACACACCTTCCCACTCTAGTCTATCCTTACCCAGAATCTCTAGAGCCACAGTCTTGGTGTTACAGTTCAACACAGCATGATAAGTGGACAGCCAGGTCATGCCCAAGATAATATCAAAATCAGCCATATCCAAAATTACCAAGTCTACCCAAGTATGCAACCCCACAAACACAACAGAACAGTCATGATAAATGTGAGTTACAATCGCAGACTCTACAACCAGAGTAGAAACATGGATAGGGGAATCAAGGATATCACAAATCAATTCCAGACCCAACACAAAACTCACAGATACATAAGAATATGTAGAACACGGATCAAATAATACTGAAGCCATTTCATCGCAGACAATAAAGGTACCTGTGATCACCGCATCTGATGCTTTCACCTCTGTCCTCCCTGGAAATGCATAGCAATGAGCCCGATCATCAATCTGGGAAACTTCTCAGACCAGCTGCACTGCACGCTTTCCCGTTTTGCTGTTCCCTCTATGTCCCCAGCCTACCTCAAAGTTACCTCGCCCACCCTGTGGATGACCTCTAGTATTACTGCCTCTACCTGCCAGGACCACTGCTCTAGACTGCTACTGATGTATAAGACGCTCCCTGGCCTCTAGGAGCCGAAAACTAATTATGGGCTCCCTGACGACCACCTGTAGAAGCTGGCGGAGCTTACTAAATAGAATGGGCTGAGTATGCCTGTTGATTCTATCCCCTAGAGTACGAACCACCAAAATTTCCCTCATTTCGGGGCTTCTTGGCTAAAGCCTTAGCCTGCCCCGCTTTCTTAACTCCTTCTCACTTCTTCACATAATCCACCACATCATTAAAGCCCTTTCCTGAAGAAGCCATATGCACTGACAGTACCTTCAGTTCAGTATTTAATTCTTTCACAAACAACCGGACTTGTTCCTCCTCGGAACCCAACATCTGTGTGGCAAAATGAGACAAAGCGTGGAACTTAGCCTCGTAAGCAGAGACTGACATGCCACCTTGCTCTAAGTTCAAGAACTCATCTTTCTTCCGGTCCCTCAAGTACGGGGAACATACTTCTCTAAAAACAAAGCGTGGAACTGCTCCCATGTCAGTGGGGGTAGAACGGAAGACCGACACTCCACATGAGACCTCCACCACTGCTTAGCATCACCCTGCAGCTGAAATATGGCAAACTCAACCCCATGCTGACGTACAATACACAACTTGTGAAACCTCTCATAGCATTCCAAGATGACTCATAAGCATCCTACATATACGTACCCTAAAATGTAGGAGGTTTCAGCTTGAGAAACTTGGTTAGCATCTCGTTCTCATTCCCTATCATCACTGGGCCTAGCATTGGCCAGATGAAATCATTCATGCCTAACGTTGCTTCCTACTTAGGTGTTGTAGTAACCGTTGGCTGAGTATCCAAGTCCTGGTTTGCAAAAGCTACGTGTATGGCTCTAGTACCAACCAACCCACTTAAAATATTCCAAGCATGTTGAAAGGCTTCTGGTGTTATAGTAGGGGGGCATGCACCCCCAACCGGTGTCGCCTCCTCCTACGCCTCACCATCTTCAGCCACAACTTCTATATCTTCAGTAACATTTCTTGAGGTAGGGGAGGGGTTGCCTCACGTGCATCAGCAGCAGCTCGAGCCCCACCCCTGGAAGGTGTGGCTCTACCTCGTCCTCTGCCCCTTTCCCTTCCTCTACCACGGACAGCCAGGCTCGCAGTTGGGACCGCTTCTCTAGCTCAGTTGTTCCTTGTGTTAACCATCCACGGACAGAAGATTGAATGAGATTAGATACCAATTTGTATCATCAGATACCAATTCGAATCAAGTTATAGCACAAAGGAAAGAAGGAAGAGATAGTTTTTCCTAAAGCTCCATAGCCTCTCGAACAAAAGTACAGATGTTTCCGCACCGTTCCACAAGACTTTACTAGACCTGTTTTGTACGACGAGATCAACGAACCCAGGGCTCTGATACCATCATTGTCATGACCCAGACCACCATGAATGGCACTCACCTAACCCCCAGGTGAGCAAACCATCACTTCCCCGAACTTAATTGTTCTAACAGCTTAAAACAAGTGCATAAAAGTAAACTAGCAATTCAATAATAAGAAAATAATATCACTAAATTTAACCTGCAGAAATTACCCCCTAGAATCTGAAAGTCGCAGTACCAAATAATCTACCAATGTCTAGAATAAAGGGATGCAACCCCAAAGCATAAGCAAAATAGTTTAAGCCCGAAACAAATGGGATACAACTCTAATGATAGGTTCAAGGCAGCTCAATCGAAACAGCTCACCCTTGAAGTCTGGAAATGCTGGTACTACAAATGAGGTCGCGTCTCAGCCGCTGGAAGATTTCCTGTACTCACAAAAAAGAAAATCAAGTGTAGTATCAGTACACCACCACTGTATACTAGTAGGATCATCAGCCAGTTCCAAATAAACAGTTGTATAATTTAGTACAGCAAATCAAGTACAAGTACGGAAAGCATGCAACAAGTAAACAAGCTCCTTTAGACTACATGTCTCTACCTAACTTGTTCCCGTATGAAATCCACCCTTGCTAACCATAAACAACAGTCACATAGCAAATAACCATCCTTCTGCCTGGCCCGGACCCACCTTGGGATCCCCTCTAAACAACACCTAAGTGTTAACAGTTAACCTGGCCTAATACAAGACCAATTCAACAGATATAAGAGGATTCCCGGTCACTCAACAATCACCAACCACTATCAAAATTCAATAAAGCAGCCCAATCCACTCACAAAACCAATAACAGTCAATGCATTGCAATAATAACAATGCAATGATGCAGTAAAAATAAACCCATACCAGGCGTGGTACCCAAGCCAACCATTAGTAATTCGTACCAGGCGTGGTACCTGAGCCAACCATTTATTATACATATACCAGTCGTGGTACATGTGCCAACCGTTAGTATACCCGTACCAGGCGTGGTACCCGAGACAACCGAATGTTAACAATTCACAGTCAAATAATGAACAAACAACTTGTAAACCAACAAATACACACCCTTCAACTCACAGACTGTAAAATAGGACCTTTAGACATTCTACACAATTCCCATAAGCAATGCAATTCATACAAACACTTAGATAAGAGTACAAGAGTATACAACATTCACAGGAATCGTAAGCCATCACCTACTTCGAAATGATTCAAGCTCTACTCAACCTGAGCTTTCCCGTGTTCTGGATTCCTTTCTCGTTCTTGGTCTAAAACAATATAAAAGTACTTAAATTAACAAACAAGGCCTGCACATTATCCAGATTACACCAAATCCCAGACCCTCAGGCCACCCATGATCATCCTACCTTTTTTCCCAGGCTTCCCGCTATTGATTTCCCTATTTCTATCATTTTCACAGATAAAAATAGGGAATTTAGCGATATATGATCATGAAACCTTACTTTTAATCAATACCCAAGAACTTCCATGCCTAGAATCCCCCTTCTTCCCCAGATTCTACCATTTCTAGGTTATTCCAACCTTTCCCCTAGTTCCCTCCTAGCAATTCTACCGCATAGGAAAAGTATTATGAAGATTAGGGAGTATAAACCTTACCTTAGGGAAGAAAAATAATGGAAAACAGAGGAAAATCGCCTAGAATTGCCTTGCCCTTCTCTCAAAATGAAATTGTGAAAACTGAATATTTTGGGGAATGTTTCTGCATTAATTCTCGTCGATCCTACTATAGTGGTACCACCGTAGCGGAGTCTCCTACTATAGCGGAGGCTGACCGACGTTGAGTTCCGCTGTAGCGCTAAGTTTTTCGCTATAGCGGAGGTCGCTATGGCAGAGTGTCAACTGCTATAGCGGTTGACACGAGATAGAAAGTCATAAAATCTACAAAACTAATCCATTTTACAACACACTTATTTTACCGACGTGCCGGAACAACCCCTTCACATCAAGCTCAATTTCGGGAGTTCTGCTTACCCGAATTCGATTTTAAAAAGTCCCCTCGACCCCATTATGTTTCAGCTACAAGGAAAACTAGATCAACACCAGATATCTAATCCAATCCTTACCCAGATGGCCCTAGATCATACCTCGCTCCTAAACTGGCCGAGACTAGCCTAGCCCAAAATTTCAAACTCCCAAACCAGGAGTTTTCTAACTCTACAACTTGGCACGATTGGACTACCCGTAACAACGGACCCGAATCGTTACAACAGATACCAATTTACCTATCGTTCATTCCCGAATGATCAAACCCAAAATTACGGAAACAAAGAAAGAAAGTGTAGTACCTGAATTCTCAAACAAATAAGGGTATTTGTCACGCATGTGTAATGACCCTTGCGGTTATTTCTACGTATAAGTTTCCCTTGAACCGTTAGAGCTTGTTTGTAGCAGCCCCAAGTCACTTAAGGCTCGTCAGGACTGGTATTTCGGTGTTGGGTCCATTTGTTTGGTCGCTTTATAAGTTTCAAAGCCAAGCAAGTCGGCAAAAGTAATCGTAAGTTCTTTAATGAATTTCCTGAACTTTGGATAAAATGTCTTGGAGCTTTTATCTCAATATATAAAGAGTTAGAAGTCTCCCGAAATACCAAATCGAAGGTCTACGAGTCTAGTTTCCAACGCATAAAACCTCATGTCCAACTGATCTCCGAGTAAAAAGTTATGACTGTT
>QJPP01005573.1:0-67333 GCA_003996215.1 Jaltomata sinuosa
GAGACAGAGGAGATGGGTGAGTTACTGAAGACTATGACTTCCTATTCTGTATCATCCGGGCAAGCACACGTGTAGGGATGCTTGAGTCGGAGACAGTGATATGGGGTAGCCTAGCTTCTCTTTCAATTTCAGAGCGACCGTTGGCCTTGGACATCCAGTCCTTGGCTAACCGTTTGGTTAGGCTTGACTTGTCAGATCCTAGCAGAGTTCTCGCCAGTGTTGAGGTTCGTTCTACCTTGATTGATCAGATTCAGAGCCGTCAGTTTGAGGATCAGCAGTTGTGTGACCTTCGTGATCGGGTTGTTCAAGGTGAGACCAGTCGGGCTACTCTAGATTCAGATGGGGTTCTGAGGTATGATAGTCGCCTTTGTGTTCCGAGGGTTAGTGATTTGATTCAGTTGATACTTCGTGAGGCACACTGTACTAGATACTCCATTCACCCTGGCACAACAAAGATGTATAGAGACTTGAGGCAGCTTTACTGGTGGAGTGGTATGAAGCGGGATATAGCGGAGTTTGTATCTCGGTGCTTGAACTGTCAGCAGGTTAAGTTCGAGCATATGAGACCTGGTGGTTTGATGCAGCGACTTCCCATTCCTGAGTGGAAGTGGGAAGGGATTACTATGGACTTCGTGGTTGGTTTGCCCCGTACTTCTCGTGGGTTTGATTCCATATGGGTGATTGTTGATAGGCTGACCAAGTCAGCACATTTCTTGCCGGTTCAGACTTCTTATGGTGCAGAGAGGTTAGCTCAGATCTACCTTCGTGAGATTGTTCGGTTGCATGGGGTCCCAGCTTCTATCATTTCAGACCGCGCGGCACTCAGTTCACATCTCAGTTCTGGAGGGCTATTCAGCGAGATTTGGGTACAGAGGTTTATCTTAGTACCGCTTTCCACCCTCAGACAGATGGCCAGTCCGAGAGGACTATTCAGATTCTGGAGGACATGCTTCAGGCCTGTATTCTTGACTTTGGAGGTTCTTGGGATCAGTTTGTTCCCTTGGCAGAGTTTGCTTATAATAACAGCTTCCATTCGAGTATCGGCATGGCATCTTTTGAGGCTTTGTATGGCAGGCGTTGCAGATCACCGGTAGGTTGGTTTGATGGTTTTAGTGCTGGGCCACAGAGCACAGATTTGCTTCGAGATTCCTTAGACCAAGTCCGAGTGATTCAGGATAGACTTCGGGCAGCTCAGAGCAGGCAGAAGAGTTATGCTGATCGTAGGCTTCGTGCCTTGGAGTTTAGGGTCGGTGACTTGGTGTTTCTCCGGGTATCGCCCATGAAAGGCGTGATGAGATTTGGTAAGCGGGGCAAGCTTAGCCCCAGGTACATTGGGCCGTTTGAGATTCTGCAGAGGGTTGGTAGCGTTGCCTATCAGTTAGCCTTACCTCCGATGTTTTCAGCTATACATCCTGTGTTTCATGTTTCGATGTTGCGCCGGTATATCCCAGATGAGTCTCATGTGTTGCAGTGGGATTCAGTTCAGTTGGATGAGGGTTTAGCCTTTGTTGAGGAGCCGACAACTATTTTGGCCAGAGATGTCAGGAAATTGAGGTCTCGAGAGATCCCGGTTGTTAAGGTTCAGTGGAGGCACCGTCCAGTCGAGGAGGCTACTTGGGAGACCGAGAGAGATATGCGGGATCAGTATCCGCAGCTATTTTAGACTTCAGGTACTCCCTTGACCTTGACTTTCGAGGACGAAAGCCCTTTTTAGTAGTGGATGATGTAATGACCCTTCCGGTCATTTCCACGTTTAAGTTTTGAAGTCAAGCAAATCGACAAAAGATATCGTAAGACCTTTAACAAATTTTCTGAACTTTGGGTCAAATGTGTCAGGGCTTTTCTCCCAATATATAAGGAGTTAGAAGTCCCCCGAGATACCAAATCGAAGGTATACGAGTCTAGTTTCCAACGCACAAACCCTCACGTCCAACTAATCTCGGAGTAAAGAGTTATGACTGTTTTACCGTGGACTGTCTGGCAGAAAACGGGTTGCAAATCGGGTCGCGAACCAGGTCGGGTTAAACGCGATTTAAGCCTCGACGTCACGTTGTAAAATGCCATTTCAGTTCCGAAACAGTGATAAAATATAAGGGAGGATCCCGAGAGAATTCTTGAATATCGAAATCGTGCGTAGGCGAATTACGAGCCTAAACTTAAGAACTTTATTAGTATCGTGCGTGTATTTGAAATATTTATTTAAAAGTTGAATTTGGTAAAAATTATATTATTATTACCTTTTTAAAATATTTTAAAGGTTTATGGAAAATATTTTTGATACGTTATAAGTGTATACGTATTTATTTTATAAGGTTTTTATACTCCGTAATATTTTAACGGAGATAGTAAATTTAGCTATGTTAAAAGTTATTATAATATAGTAGGTTTTATTGGAAATGATTTTCTAATGATTATGGTATATTTAAAATATTATATTTATTTTACCACGAATTTACGTAATACCCGAATATATAAATAACGGGACGAAAATATCTTTAGTACTGCCACCTCCACTCCACGTGTTGGTGGAGGGGGTGGCCAGCAACCACTAATAGTGAATGGTGACACTTTCTCAATTGAATAAATCAATTGTGAATTGATTCACTTAGTGCTATTATATAAACCCACTTTAAGCAATTAGCAATTGCTTGCTAAATGCTGCCAATTCATTTAAGTGCCAATTCACTTTAAGCAATTAGCACTTGCTGCTAAATTGCTGCCAACGATTGATGATACTTCTTGAAATATAATTATGGTAAAATTACCACAGTACATTAATTATCTACGTCAAGTTATTCCGTCCCAAATCCGATTCCGATTCCGATTTAGTTTTGGATTTTCTCGGAGTGGTTCGAGCTTGGACATCGTTGTTCCAGCAGCTTGTCGTCGGACGACAGGTAGGTTACGGTTTATTTTCCCCAGACTCCGTATATATAAAATAAAATTGTATTAATGGGCATCCTTGGGTGGGTTTATTAGGTTGGTACCACAGACCTTGACTGCTTTATTCATGTCTGCCTATTTTTATTCCTCCGTTGCTTATAGTATTTGCGGATACATTTTATTTACCCTTGTGGTCCTGCGAGGCCTTGTTGACTCTGGAACATAGAAGGTGGGATTTTTGGGAATGTCCGCGAGTCCCGGACATAGAATTATCCTTCTAGGCTGGTTATGCTTGCTGAGTAGCTGTGGGCCTGTGCAGGGTCGATAGGTTGATTGTGAGCTGCGGGGCAGCTATTGTGTGTGATCATACCATTTCCATGCATATAAAGAGGTTTTATCATGTTTTACTGTGGTTTTGGCTTCGGGCCTACTGGCACTGTTTTCTAAACCTTGCATGGCCCGGGGGGCCCGTTTTTGATGGAAATGATTTGGAAATGGTTGATTTCACTTGTGGTTAAATCATCAGTTTTACGATTATTCACTAGACTCGGCAGGGCGGAGTGCTTAGTTGAGTTTCTTACTACTTGAGATGATTTTTAGCCTCGTTGGACGAGCACCTGATATGACTTTTTTACTATTGTAAACCCGGCGTACGCCCGGGCACCCTTGGAGGGTTTTTGAGATAGTTTTCCTACTATTTTAGTCCTGGACAGGGTCTGGGCATGCATATTCGAGACTGGGTCTCTATCTTGATACCGGACTTGCTTCCGGACGACATGTTCTGATACTGAGTTTTAGTATGGGGTCTGGGACCTCCATGGACCTTGCCATCCGGGCCAGGAGCTACGGGCTGCGTGTGCCGGAGGAGGGGTATACGGTGGAGTAGAGGTATAATGGCAGTGTCCTTCCATGGGACCTACCTGCTGGGCCGGATCGGCGCCGAGGGAGGTACATACAGAGATACCATTTCACTGAGATCTTCATGCATCATATCATTCATTGTTTGAGGCTCCACCCTTGTTTGTTGTTTGTTGATTGTACACTCCGGTAGTATGGGATGCCGAAGGGTTTGTTTTCACTTGTTTGTGTTCCTCGGTTGTATGGGCGGCCGAGGGACTGTAGGTAGACTTTTGCTATTTATTTACAGAATGGTTCTCTATTATGGATAAGTATGAGATTGGTACTGCTAGGGTGTTAGTTTCTGGATTTGAGGTTGATATGATTAGTTGAGTATTGATTCATGTCTTGAGCATGCCTATTATTATTTTTCTCCCTTCTTCTTACACTTGAGGTTACCGGTATACCGTCCATTCCGTAAACTTATTTTATACACTATTGTTGCAAGGATTTCAGGTGCGTTGTTCTTACTTTCACCTGTGCCTTTGGTGTGTATATTCTGCTTACTAGCCTCATCTGTGGTTCTGTTGATTTCCCTCTGGGCTAGTTCCTGTGTACCTTTCGTTGATTTCTGTGACTACTTGCTTCTATTCTGTCTATTACTGCGCTTTTATCTTATATGTGCCCAGTCGGCCGATGATACCTACTGGGTACCTTATGCTTCGCATTTGGTGCTCACCCCTACCCCCTGCATCTTTGGGTGCAGATCCTAACGTGGGCCATCGCCGTTAGACCGTTGTGATTCGTGCTTGGAGATCTGTTGGGGACTACTTCAGGCTGAGGGTGAGCTCTTGGCGATCGGGGCTTAGCTTTAGTTTATCTTTTGCTTCATGTACTCTATTACCATTCAGAGACAGCTGTATATATTCTTTTCGGTTTATTTGTACTCCATGTATATAGTTTGGCTCTGTACTATGATACCAGGTCTTGGGGTTTGGTTTAGTTTCCGCATATGTATATACTTATATACCTGTTATCTATTTTATTCGTCTTATTCTCTTATTTGTTGGATAGTAGCCCATTACTAACTGTTCTGGGCTACAGGGATTGGTTCACCTACCGGGGGTTGTAGGTGCCATCATGACCGAGAAATCGGATCGTGACAAATATTATACAAAATTTACGATAAAATAGTAATAATAAGAAATTAATTATATATTTATAAATTGTATACTAATCTAAATGTGTCAAGACGATGATAAAACACATAATTTATTTAATAAATCAAGTAAAACATAAAGTAAATTAATATTCAAAATAATAATTATTATTAAAATAACAGCACGTGAGAGGTACAAGGAGGTCAAAATTGGGTGTCAACAATTATTATATAGAGAAAAGAATAAGTACTGACATCACAAAATAATAAATTATTTCTTCTTTTAATTCTCTTTGTGAAAATAAAATGAAACTCCTCATTATAATTTTTTTGATTGAAATAAGATAATTGTATTAATTATACTTAATAACAAAAAGTAGGATTGTAGAGCAAATGAATAGTGTTGTTAACATGTAACTAAGTTATTATTACAAATCAAAGTATAGAAACCTCTACTAAAAGTAATTTCTAATTTACTTCATAAAGTCTTTTTCTAGCGTCTTTCTTTGTAAGTAGTTCCATCACCAAGTTTTATTTTCTAAAATTATGTCAATTTTTTTAATCATATACTATCAACTAAAGAAAAGATTTTAACATAATTTAAATAAATAAATAAATTATTTTATTACTATAACATAAATACACAAAGAAATTATAGACAATTATTAATATAATACCTAAGTATTATGAATGATATTTCAAATATTTCTGTTTCAGACTTTTTTCTTTCGAATCCTGCGCATAGCGGGAGCTTTAGTGCACCGAACTGTTCTAATTCAGACTTTCTTCTCCAACGCACTCAATCAATAGGTTGAGACACTCAACAGAAAATCGACTAAAAGGACCTGTCATGCCTTAAAAGTCAAAATCATAGCAATAAAAAATATATATATTAATAAAAGAAAAAAATCTAAACTATACTAAAAATTATATGTGTAAAGAAATGCTAAAAATTAATAAAGCATGATAAAGTATATAAATATATATATAAAAAATACTTGAGAACAAAATATTTCTTACCTTCAGACTTTAGTGCACCGTGCTGCTCTATTTCAGACTTTCTTCTCCAACTCACTCAATCGATAGGTTGAGACAATCAACTGAAAATTGACTAAAAGAACCTGGCAAGCCTTAAAAGTCAAAATCATAGCAATAAAAAATATATATATCAAAATAATAATAATCTAAACTATACTAAAAATTATATGTGTAAAAAAATGCTAAAAATTAAGAAAGCATGATAAAGTATATATATATATATATATATATATATATATATATAAAATACTTGAGAATAAAATATTTCTTACCTTCACAAGCCAAGTAATGAAGAAGAGAAAAGATAACCTTGAATGAGAGCCTCCATGAAACTAAATATGAGTTTATATAGGCAAAATAGAGGAATACCATAAGGCATTATAAACTTGCAAATTAAATTATGGGGGTTATGGACATTAAAATTATGGGAGTTATGAGTAATTATTCCTTATAAAGAATGCATTAAATAAAAAAGAGAAAAAAATACAAAAATAAAAAGAAAAAAAATAAATTTCTTGAACAAAGTGACACTCTTCCTTTGCCTAACTTTAATATATAAATAATATATATATATATATATACAAAATTTTTTATTAGTAGAAACGAGAAAATAACTAAATAAAATCACTATAAAAGAAGATGATCTTTTTTAAATAACACATAAAAAAGAAGAAGATAATACTATAATGTTGAGAAAAAAGATAATTAAATCTCTTGCCATTCTTTTATTATTATTCTTCTTTGTTGTATAACCAATGCACAATTAAAAATTAAATGATTTGAATTCATTCAAATTTTATAATAAAGAATAAAAATAAGTGGAGTGGTAAATTTAATAGGAATAAGTGAAGTAGTAAATTTTGAAACATTTAAGTTTTTGTAATAGAGAATAGAAATAAATGAAGGAAGTGCTAATTAACACATTTATTTTTGTATAATAATAATAAGTAAATAAAAATGTAGGAAAAAAGTCCAAAAAAAGGAGAAAATAGATAAATAAGAATGGAGGCCATAGAGAGCGCCACGTCACCATTCCTAAAACCTATATATATATATATATATATATATATATATATATATATATATATATATATATATAGATTGGTATGTGTTTACTTTGAATTTAATGCATACATAGAGACAAAAAACGTATATATGCTAATCAAAGTAAGAATCTTTTATGCAATAAAAATGATTCTGCTAACCTATTTCTCTTTAAATTATGCATCAACGTCTAATAGTTGAAAGTTGTGATCACCGTAAGTGGTAATATTTCAAAGGTTCGAGGATGAGTTCTATTTCACTTTGACCTAATATGTCATTGGTTAAGGGTAAGATGATGAATTTAAATCTCATCGCACCAAGAGAACAAGACATCGGGTTAGAGTCCTGGTGCACCATGATGATAAGATGTAATTGAGTTCAGGTCCCAATAAATAATGATCTAACACATCTTCATATGGGTAAGACACTGAGTTCAAGTGTAATGTACTATTTTGATAATATAATGATGACGAAAGAAAAAATATACTTTTGATGAAAAGTCATGAAATCTACCACATTGATTTGCTCCATTCCTTGATGTGAAATGTGATAGCAATGCATAAAAAAAATTGAAAGAAGACCTGTGATTAAATATATGTAGACGTGGAGGAACAAAATTATAATAGTCATCATTATGGTAATTTTTCTCAGAGAGAACATTATGGGTTCTCAAAATGGTCCTTCAAAAGGTTAAGGTAATTTTTACCATCAATTTAGTGTGAAAGGTATTGGACACATGATTATCGTGCGGGCTAATTTGATAAGTTTATAAATTCTCCATCAAAATAAAGAAATATAAAGTGGTGGTGCACTTGACTTTTCAAAGTGATATTGAGGTAAATTATATAAATATGATAAATGTGAAGGCATGACAATGGGCTTCTAATAAAAATTTATGAAGCAAATACATATGATTATTGTACAATTTTGAAGAGAATGAGACTTGTGATAAGCATATCATGAATGTTCGACCATTCTTAAAGTGAGTCAATATGTAATAAGAATTATGGATAAGAACGTGTTCATGTATGGTTAGATAAATACCACAATGACTCACCTTTATGGGAGATTTGAGAGATTTTTTTTTTTTATATTAGTGATTATTGATCAAGTACTTTTAGTACATCACAAATATTGCGTTATGTCTTATCATGAATTATCAAAGCGTAAAAGCAAGATATAAGTCTTGCACAAATATTGTGGTATGTCTTATCATGAATTATCAGAAGGTAAAAGCAAAAAAAAGATCTTGCTTATAATATTTTTTGTCATGATCGTAATTATATAATTTTCTCCTTGAATGAGATATTCACTATACGGATAGTGTTATGAAATAGTTGTACTGACCCTCTAGGTTATTTTCTATTTTTTATGCTTTTTCTATGTTTTTAGCTTTCCCGCAGTGACTACAAATCATTTATGACCTTCCAGGATTAACGGTTTGGTGCTCGGGTCGTTCGTTAGGTCGTTATGGCCATTTCCCTGTGTTTAGAATTTGAACTTAGAAAATCTTTGACTTTGATCAATATTCTTGGTAAATATGCTCAGAATTAAATTTCGACAGTTTTTTTAGCTCTGGAACATGGATTTTGGTCTAGTGGGATCCTTAGTCAGGGTCTGGGAGCTTTTGATTTTGTTTTGTCTTATTTTCTATGTTTTCAGACCAGTTTGGCTTATAGGGTTGACTTTGGTCAATATTCGGAGAAGACGGCCTCAGATGGAAATTCTGTCAATGCTGTTAGCTCTGGAATGTTGACTTTGGGCTAGAGGGACCTTTGGTTCGGGTTTCGGGGCTTCTAGACTTGTTTTGGGCCATTAGGTTTCGTTATGGAAAAGTTGGCCAAAAGTTGGTTTTCGGCGTGGGGCACACTTTTCGTTAAATCAACCTCCATTGGGATTTTTATCGATTCCATTGAGTTTGAAATGCCATTTTTAGTTGAGTAGCATAGTTCGTTTGTGTTCACAGGACCCCAAATGCATTCTCGAGGGTCCATCCAAGAAATTTCTCATGTTGGCATGGTTGTTGGCTGTTGGTTACTGTCATGGCACCAGCCAGGCCTATGCCTACGCATGGTCATGTCCGCGGGCGCACAACAGTGCCAGTCGAGCCTCTTCCCTCCTTGCATGTGCCTGCGCATCGCATGGGCTGTGTGTACATGGCCGCATGCGCAGTGGACGAAGTGCATGCGCACTGACCTAGTGCATTGCCTGGACGCCGCTTGGCCTTGGCGTGCGTCTGTGCCTTGCTCGCGTGCGCAACACCTGGTCGCGTGCGCCTAGGCAGCGCTGGCAGCCTTTATTAGGCCATCTCTTTCATTTTTTTCAATTCCTTCAAACCCAAAAATATTCCTCGATTGTTATTAACTCCCAAAGCTCATTTCTTAAACTTTGATCATCCAAGAGCTTGGAGGTGTGGTCTGTGATCATTCCTTAACTTCCATTGGTAAGTTTTCGCTTTGAGTTCCATAATTCTCCTCTTTAATTCTTCGTGATCAAGAGGACTTTGGGTCTGATTTTGGCCCTGAAATGAGTCCCCTTCGCGCTCAACTTTTGGGCATGGGTTCCTAAACTCGTTGTGAATGTAATTATGAACTTTGTTTTCCATTTTGTTACGCGGGCCACGAGGGTCATTTTTCGACCCAATTTTCCATATAGTAATATGGGTGTCATTCTTCTCGTCTTGACACCTGAAATGTGTTTGTGATAGCATGGTAGCTTTCTGAGGCTGTTCGGAAGGGGAAGGCATACGAGTGACGATTCATATTTGCGCTTTGGCCCCGAGGTAAGTTATGGTTTACTTTCCTAGACTAAGTTTAGTTAGATTTTATATCATATATATTACTTGAATGTTAGGCCGGACTTTAGGTATAATTAGGCTTAAATCCTGTGACTTGTATAATTTGTCCATTTCGGATCATAGATTAGAATTATTTCCTGTTATCCTTAGTTTAAGAGCTTGTTGTGCTGCTGTGATTAGTCGAGAATCCTTAGTATGCTTTTAGGAAGTTTTAGAGGTAGAGTAGATGCTTTTAGTGGTTTTCATAGTCATTTTCTATTATTTTTGCCTTATTGTCAGTTGTGGGTGTAACTATGGGCCCGAGGCCATAGCTTGGATTGGAGGGAGTTCCAGGTCAGTTCTCTTGGTTGAAGGGTATTTTGCCTTGTTGCATGTTATATTCTCTAAATGTGGAAACTTATATGCTCATATTGCATTCGCATGCCTAGAGGTACAGAAAAGAAAGATTTTTCTTTGAGGTTTTTGGTCCGAACATGAGACATACTATGGTATCATGATTTTTGGATTTTAAAGGAGTTATCTTGGGTTTTACTACTGATTTTAGAAAGAAAAGGAAAAGTACTACTTTTATGCCGGTCCAAGGGACGTTCCTGAACCTTTTCTCCATTTACTTTTTTGTGGATGAGTCTGATGATCAATTCTGGGTGCCCCGATGTGTTATTCCGGGTTTTACTTTCTATGCATATGTTGATGAGTCCGATGTTAAATTCCGGGTGCCCGATGCCTTATTTCAGGTTTTACTTTTTATATAATTGTGCATCACATCATCCCTCATTGCATTGGATTATGCTTGAGTATACTTGGATTATTTGTTGCGTTGGATTCATTTTTGGGTGTTACCTTCTTCTCTGTTGGCCCGGTTAGTTCTATTTTCGATTTTATAACTAGATTTAGGTGGATCCCCGTAGTTAGCTTACTTTCCTATAACTTATATTATATATTATCTTTCTGCGCTCGGTCGGTCTATGATGCTTATTGAGTACCCATTGTTTTGGTACTCATACTACACTTTGCATCTTTTTGTGATACAACACCTAGTACGAGCCACCCTCGTGGATCCTCCTGTCATTCGAGGCCAACTACTGTTCGGATCGTGGTGAGCTCCCGATGTTTTGGAGACTTTTACTGCTTTTCTTCTACTTTTGTCTATATTTATATTTTGGATAGACAGTGTCTGTTGTATAACTACTCCGTACTATAGACACTCTTGTACTAGTGACACCAGGTCCGAGTTGGTTCTTGAGTATATTTTGTCTTCTTTGTCACTTTAGGGCCATTTTTATATATTTATTACAGTTGATACGTATATATACTGTTGGACCTATTCTCGTATATTTCTCTTCCTCTTTCCTTATTTTGAACTGCATTATTTTGTATTCCGCATTATTGGGTTGGCTTTCCTACCGAGGGGTTATGTAGGTGCCATCATGACCTAGTTTCGGGTTGTGACAGAGTGGTATCAGAGCTCTAGGTTCACCGGTCTTGCTAGTACAAGATCAAGGTGTCTAGGAGAGTCTCGTGGATTGGTACGATGATGTTTGTATCCTATCTACGGGAGGCTATATGACATTCCTTGGAAAGATTCCATCTTGTTTGATTCCTTATCATGCGTCTTTGACTTTATCAACTTCTAAGTATCTTTGTTTCACTCTTTCTCAGATGGTTCAGACGAGGCCCCTGCACCTGCAGTTAGATCCCCAACTAGCGGATGGGGTAGAGGTTGACCCAGAGGTTGAGGTAGGGGACGGGCTGCAGTGCCAGCTTAAGCCTAGACTAGGTTACTGTTACCAGAATGAGATTGGGGTTGAGGAGGTATAGTGTGATCCGGAGAGTGTGGGGCCATCCCAACATCCAACAGGTTTCGTGGCTACTCCAGTACTACAGGACACTTTAGTTTGGTTACTTGGGTTTCTCGAGGGTATGACTCCACCAGCAGCTTTTCCCGTTACTCTGATTAGTTCTCAGGTCAGAGACGAGGCTCAGACTTCAAGCCAGGCAGCAACACCGAGTTTAGGTGCGTAGCCTGCTGTTGCGGCTCCCTGATTAGAGGTATTGCCAATTCCTACAGTTGTTCCACCTATTCTAGCCGGACTTGTTATGTCTTTTGAGGAGCAAAAGATGCTAGGTAGGTTTTTGAGATTGGATCCTCCAAGGTTTTCAGGTGCTCCTAGGGAGGATGTGCATAAGTTTCTGACTAGCTTCCAGGAGAGATTGCACAATTTGGGGTTAGTTGAGTAGCATGGACAAGATTACACTGTGTTTCAGCTGGATTGTCCAGCAAAACAATGGTGGAGGTAGTATATTGCTTGTAGGCCAGTCGGGTTACCTCTGCTTACTTGGGCACAGTTCTCCACAGCTTTTCTTGAGAAGTATGTGACACATAGCATGAGAGAGCAGTTTATGGATCAGTTCTTCGAGTTTGAGTAGGGCTCCATGTATATTTCTGAGTACGAGGTTCGCTTCCACCAGTTGGTTAGGCACGCCACTATGATTCTGCCCACCGAGTATGAGAGGGTGCATTGCTTTATCGAGGATTGACTATACAACTCTGCTTGGCTACAGAGGGTATGGTAGTATCAGGCCAGTCCTTTCTGGAGATAGTAGACTATGTTTGCACTATTAAGGGTGTACTTCACGAGGTCCAAAGGGGCAGCGATAAGAGACCCCGCCATCAGGGCAGTTTTATCGGTTCACAGACACATGGTAGAGGCTACTTTGGTAGGGGTCAGCACCAACATCGTTTCAAGCTAAGCCAGCCTGTTCAGGCGACATTATAGACTACTGAGGGTCAGAGTAGCCAGAGTATTATTCCAGCTTTGTGGGGTGTTCATTCAGGATCCACAGGTCATTGTAGTCATTATGATTCAGTCAGGCTGAGGCTTCAGATAGTGTCATCACAGGTACGATCTCCGTTTATCATCAGTCTGCTTTTACTTTATTTGATCAGGGGTCTACGTTCTCCTATGTATCTGCCTATTATGCTACTCATCTGGACTCTGCTTGTAAGTCTTTCCCTGCGCCCTTGCGTGTAGCTACGCCAGTAGGAGACACTTTAGTAGTGGATCAGGTGTATTGGGCTTGTGTGGTGACTATCCTGGGGTATGACAAATGGATAGACTTGATTGTGCTAGATATGGTTGACTTCGATGTGATCTTAGGCATGGATTGGCTGTCTCCCTACCATGCGGTCTTGGATTACTTCGGTAAGACCGTTACTCTATGGATGCTTGGTATCCCTCCTATTGTATGGAAGGGTGCTGATAGCCACATGCCCAGGGGAGTTATATCTTTCCTGAGCACCCAACAGTTTGTTGGGAAGGAGTGCTTATCCTATCTTGCCTACATTCGTGATACTAGTGCCACCACACCTTCACTTGAGTCAGTTCCCGTAGTTTGCGAGTATTCGGATGTGTTTCCTTTTGATTTTTTGGGTCTTCTTTCTAATCGTGACATTGACTTTGGTATTGATGTTGAGCCGGGCACTTAGCCTATTTCTTTTCCGCTATATTGGATGGCACTAGCTAAGTTGAGAGAGCTTAAGGATCAGTTCCAGGATCTTTAAGTAGGGGGTTCATCAAGCCTAGTGTGTCTCCGTGGGGTGCTCCGATTCTATTTGTGAAGAAAAAAGATGGGTCTATGCGTATGTGTATTGACCATAGGCAGCTAAATAAGGTGACAATTAAGAACAAATATCTGATGCCGCGTATTGATGATTTATTTGACCAACTATAGCATGCAGTGGTGTTCTCTAAGATAGACTTGAGGTCCGGTTATCACCAGTTGAGGATTAGGGCTGTGGACATCCCAAAGACTACATTTAGGACTTGATACAACCATTATGAGTTCCTAGTCATGTCTTTTGGGTTGACTAATTCCCCAACAACTTTTATGGAGTTGATAAACCGTGTGTTCAGTGCCTACTTGGATTCCTTCATGATTGTGTTCATCGAGGACATTCTGATTATTCGAAGAGTAAAGAGGAGAATGAGCAGCATCTTAGTGTTGTACTTTAGACCTTGTGAGACCATCAGTTATATGCCAAATTCACTAAGTGTGAATTTTGGCTTGAGCCTGTGGCATTCTTGGTGTACGTGGTGTCTAAGGATGGAATTATGGTGGATCTGGTGAAGATTGTGGTAGTTCGTGATTGGGCTAGGCCTACTTATCCTACTGAGGTTCATAGTTTCATCAGGTTGGAAGGTTTCTACAGACGGTTTGTGGAGGGGTTTTCTTCTATAGAAACTTCTTGACTAGATTGATTCAAAAGAATATTCCATCCCAGTGGTCAGATGAGTGTGAGGAAATCTTTCTGAAGCTCATGGCCTTGTTGACTTCAACTCTGATTGTTACTCTTCTGGTTGAGGGTTAGGGGTGTACCGCTTATTGTGATGCTTCAGGTATTGGTTTGGGTTATGTATTGATGCAGCAGGGCTGAGTTATTGCTTATGCTTCTAGACAGCTGAAGGTTCAAGAGAGGAACTACCCCACTCATGTCTTGGAATTAGCAGGAGTAGTCTTCTGTTGAAGATTTGGAGGCATTATCTGTATGGCATGCATTGTGAGATCTTCACTGAACATCATAGTCTGCAGGACATTTTCAGCCAAAAGGATCTAAATTTGAGGGAGCGTAGGTGGTTAGAGTTACTGAAGGACTATGACATCTCCATTTTTTATCATCTAGACAAGGCAAATGTGGTAGAGGATGTCTTAAGCCGAAAGGTAGTTAGTATGGGTAGCTTGGCTTTCTTAGCGACAGAGGAGCAACCTTTAGCTTAGGACATCCAATCCTTGGCTAACAGGTTGGTTAGACTTGAGTCGGGCCGTATTATTGCTTATGTTGAGGCTAGATCTTCTTTGTTGGAGCAAATTCGGGCACAACAGTTTGATGATGTGAGGTTGAGGATCATTCGTGACAAGGTGTTGAGTGGTGAGGCTAGGAATGTGACGTTAGATTCAAAAGGTGTTCTGAGGATTGAGGGTCGTATCTGCATTCCTAAAGTTGGTGACATGGTTAGATTGATTTCGGAGGAAGGTCATTGTTCGAGGCATTCCATTCATCCCGGGGAAGCTAAGATGTATCGTGACTTGAGGCAACACTACTGGTGGTATGGGATGAAGATGGATATTTCAGCCTTCGTGTCTAGGTGCTTGAACTGTCAGCAAGTGAAGTTTTAGCACTAGAGACCAGGTGGTTTGACTCAAAGGCTGCCCATTATGGAATGGAAATGGGAGTGAATAACTATGGACTTTGTAGTCGATTTGCCACATTCTTTGTGGAGGTTTGATGCTATTTGGGTGATTGTGGATAGGTTGACAAAGTCTGCTCACTTTCTGCCAATTCAGACTTCCTACAGTTCCGAGAGGTTGGCTCAGATCTATATTCATGAGATTGTCCGTTTGTATGGTGTGCCAGTTTCTATCATTTCTGACTGTGGTACTCAGTTTACTTCATATTTCTGGAGGTCTATTCAGAGAGAGTTGGGTACTAGAGTTGAGCTTAGCCCCACTTCTCATTCGCAGACAGACAGTTAGTTAGAGCACACTATTCAGGTTCTAGAGGATATGCTGCGAGCCTGTGTTATTGATTTTAGGAGTCAGTGGGACTAGTGCTTAGCTTTGGTAGAGTTTGCATATAATAATAGTTACCATTCCAACATTCAGATGGATCCGTTTGAGGTTTTGTATGGTAGGCGGTGCAGATCTCCAGTGGATTAGTTTGATGCTTTTGAGGAAAGGCCGTGGAGTATTGACTTGCTTCGTGATTCTATGGATAGAGTTTGGGTCATTCAGAAGAAACTTCTCATTGCCTAGAGTAGGCAGAAGAGTTATGCTGACCGGAGAGTTTGGGATTTAAAGTTCATGGTTGGTGACTGTGTGTTTCTTGGGTGTCGCTCATGAAGGGCGTGATGAGGTTCGGGAGGAAGGGCAAGCTCATTCCTAGGTTCATTGGGCCATTTGAGATCTTGCATCACATTGGGGAGGTTGCTTATGTGTTGGCCTTGCCTCCTGCTCTTTTCAGTGTTCATCTAGTTTTTCATGTCTCTATGCTGTGCTGGTATATTTCAGATGAGTCTCACGTGCTTCAGTGGGATTCAGTTTAGTTGGATGAGTCTCTAGCTTTTGAGGAGGAGCTTGTTACTATTTTGGACAGGTAGGTTAGGAAGTTGAGGTCCAAGGAGATTTCATCAGTTAAGGTTCAGTAGCAGTATCACCCTGTCGAGGAGGCTACTTGGGAGATTGAGATCGACATACGGACCCACTATCCTCACCTTTTCGAGTCTTCAAGTACTATCCTTTCTCTAACTTTTTATCACGCCCCGAGGCTACCCCTTGGACGTAACATGGTGCTTAGTGTCACAAGTGACCTCAAGCTAACCCATGGCATGTCATATCTATACAAGGTCAATTTTGAAAACATGCACTGTGCAAAAGCTAAAAACAATTTAATAACTGAAATGGGAAAGAACCCAAATATCTGAATATATGAAACATATAAATAGTATAGTGCTGAATGAAAACAACACTAACAACTGCTGAAATCTAGTCTATGTCTGAAAGCTTCTAACTGATATGAGTTGCTGGGACATGCCCCCAGCTAACTCTAACAGGACTGAAACTGAAAAGTAAGTACTGAAAGTAAGGCATGCCTATCATCCTCGAACTATGAGGACTCACCACTGTGTTGCTGAGTACATACTGAAAGTCGACTAAATGTGGTCTGGATGATGAGCGCCTGAACCTATATCATGAAATGATGTAGCACAAAAGTATGCGTCAGTACTTTGAATGTACTGAGCATGCAGGATATGTACTAAGCTGGGCAATAAAGAACTAAACAAAGAAATAGGTATACTGACAGCTGGACTGAATACAGTGACTAAGTACAAATCATGAATATAACATGCTGAACTGAATACTGAAATAAATACTGAGTACATGGTCAATGCAACATGAATCTGACTGTGGGAGATACTATTAACAAACATACCCCAAGTTGAGATAACTATGGGGCTAACCTGTAACCCTAGATGGGAGGGTGTTCATACCTTTCCAAGGGTACGAACAAATCTGACATGGATCCACCAACTGATGTCCACAAGGGACAAAGGTGTGAAGCCTAATCTGACGGGTGACCCTTTTAGAACCTACAGTGACGCCGTAGTTCTGGAACTCAAGGATTGCTACTAAAGGTCTCAGCCTAAAGATGACGGGTGAGCCTTCATCCTTTAGTTCACTCGGTGCTAAGTCTATTCCCAACTGAATGTAAGCTAACATGCAACTGTAACACTGGATAGCTCAAAATACTGATATAATCTGAGAATGCACATAAACATACTGAAGGATATGGCATTGAAATTCTGAAGCATGATTATCTGACTGATCTGCCTGGCAATCATAATTTATGAAGTATTGAAAATTATCACAGGCTAGGATTCTGAATTCTATACATGAACTGTAGTAATTCTCCAAGAAACATGAACTGAGCATCATATAAATTATAGCATCTGAATAGCAAGGAGAACTCTAAGGTTTATGAACCCTAGGTCTAATCAATTATGGAGAATTGGAGGAACTGGATGAGTTCTAGGGACCTAGTGGGTGAAAGGAACCCACTAGTGAATTCCCACATGCCTGGTGAAGAAAACTACGGAGAAATCCTTGGATTCTTGGGGCTGAACTTGATGAAGACCTCTGCTTGTTCTTGAGAGAAAACTATTGCTACTTTTGTTTCTTTTCTTGCTAAGTTCAATGAATTTAGGAGGATGAATGTTTTAGGTAGTTTTTGACTAATAAAATAGCCTTAGAGTAGTCAAAACGACGTAGCCTAGGCATTAAAAGAGGTAGGAAAAGTCTAGAATGCCCCTGGAAAATAATTAGAAAAAGCTGCTGAAATTCGCGACTCAGGGATCACGACTTCGTTCTACGGCTCATGGAAAGTTCCACGGGTCGTGGAACCCTATCGTAGTTTCCTGGTTCTGAAAGTGAAGCTACTGGAATGAACTCCACGAGTTGGGTTCACGACTCGTGGAAACTTCCACGGGTCGTGGAATCCCACTCGTGGTTGCTGAGCTGAATTCCTTGGTCTCTGAAGATTGGTTCCACGGGTTGGTTTCATGACTCGTGTAAACCTCCATGGGTCATGGAACCCACTCGTGGTTTCTGTGGACTTGGTGTTGGCTACTGGAACTGGTTCCACAAGTTGGGTTCACGACTCGTGAAAGCTTCCACAGGTCATGGAACTCACTTGTGGTTCTAGGAGACTTAAAGCTGGGCTACTAAAAAGAGTTTCCACGGAGGGGATCTACGGTCCATGGGAACTCCTAAGGACCGTGATCATGAGTCATGGTCCAAACTTTAGAGGAGCAGTCCTCTGATCCTTGTTCCACGAGTCCAGTCCATGACTCGTGGACTATTTCACGGCTCGTTGGAGTGACTCGAGGTTCTACAGACAACTGGATTTTTTTTCCTAGTTTTCTGAGCTAAGTCTGGGCTTGGAAGTTCTAAGGTGTTATAATATCTCCTCCTTAGGATCATTCGTCCTCGAATGAAGACTAAACAATTTGAGTTCTGAGGGAAGGAGCTGCAATCCTTACCAACTGAGTGCTAGAAACTGATATCTAACTGAACTGGGTTCCATGAACATGCAATTATGTAGAGATGCAAGTATAACTGAGGGAACAAGGTACTGAGGCTGAATTACACAAGAGTAAACTGAGAGACTGGAGAGGAACTATTACCTCAAGCTGAAACTGAATCGGAAGGGAAGAGGTGAGGGTACTTAGCCATCATGGCTGCTTCTGCTTCCCAAGTAGCTCCCTCTATGGTCTGGTTCCTCCATAACACCTTTACTGAAGCTACTTCCTTATTTTTCAACCTACGAACCTGACGGTCAAGAATATCGACTAGAACCTCCTCATAGGTGAGGCTATCCTTCACAACCACACTCTCTAAAGGTACTATCGATGCCGGATCACCCACACACTTCTTCAACAAGGAAATGTGAAAGACTGGATGAACCGCTACTAGTTCTACTGGCAACTCTAGCTCATAAGCCTCATTACCAGCCCTTTTCAGGATTCTGTAAGGACCTACATACCTGGGACTAAGCTTCCCTTTCTTACCGAATCTCATCACCCCCTTTATGGGTGACACTTTCAGGAAAACCCAATCAGAGATTTCAAACTCTAAGTCCCTTCTCCTCACATCTGCATAGGACTTTTGAAGACTCTGAGTTGTTTTAAATCTCTCCCTAATGAGCTGAAATTTCTCTATCGCCTCATGAACCGAATCTGGCCTGATCAAGGCTGCTTCACCTACTTCAAACCAACCAACCAGTGATTTGCATCTACGCCCATAAAGCACCTCATACGGGGCCATCTGAATACTAGAGTGAAAACTGTTATTGTAGGCAAACTCTATGAGAGGTAGGTGATCATCCCAACTACCCTTGAAATTGATCACACAAGTTCTCAACATATCCTCTAAGGTCTGAATGGTACGCGTTGCCTGACCATCCGTTTGCGAATAAAATGATGTGCTAAGATTCACCTGAGTACCAAGACCTTTCTAAAAAGACTTCCAGAAATGAAATGTGAACTGAGGACCCCTATCTGAGATGATAGACAAGGGAACCTCATGCAATCTTACTATCTTGCTAATGTAGAGTCTAGCATAATCCTCCGCCGAATATGTAGTCTTGACTGCCAAGAAGTGAGCTGACTTAGTGACTCTGTCCACTATCATCCAAATGGAGTCATGCTGTCTACGAGTAGGAGCTAATCCCATAATGAAATCCATGTTGACCACTTCCCACTTCCAAGTAGGAATGCTAATCTCCTGAGTCACACCTCCCAATTTCTGATGTTCTGCTTTAACCTGCTGATAGTTGGGACACTTAGCCACAAAATCTGCGATGTCCCTCTTTATGCCGTTCCACCAATAGACTTTTCGTAGATCATGGTACATCTTAGTGGCACCCAGATGAATGGAATATATGGAATTATGGGCTTCTGCAAGGATCTACTACCTCAACTCACCCACCTTAGGAGCACATAAGCGACCCTGATAATAAAGCACGCAATCTCCCCCTTGGGAGAAAACCTCTACTCTCTGCTGATGGACTGCACCCTTTAGCTGAAGAAATATAGGGTCACTATCCTGTTTCTTCTTAACCTCCACTACCAATGAATACTCTGATCCATTCTGGACTATCACACCACCATCTGACGTGTCCATAAGATAAACTCCTAAGCGAGCAAGCCGATGAACCTCTCTGGCTAAATCTTTCTTCTCTTTCTCGATATGTGACACACTACCCATGGACAACATGCTGAGAGCATTAACCACTACATTGGCCTTACCCGGATGGTAGAACACATTCATATCATAATCTTTGAAGAACTCAAGCCATCTCCTCTGATGAAGATTCAACTCGTTCTGGGTGAACACATACTGGAGGCTCTTATGATAAGTGAACACATCAACATGAACACCATACAAGTAGTGTCTCCAAATCTTTAGGGCAAACACCACTGTTGCAAGCTCTAGGTCATGAGTCGGGTAGTTCTTCTCATGAACCTTAAGCTGTCTGGAAACATAAGCTATGACCTTACCTTGATGCATCAAAACACAACTTAGGCCGACCCTGAACGCATCACAATAAACCATATAACCGTCTGAACCCCTGGTAGAGTCAAGACATGAGCTGTAGTCAACCTAATCTTCAGTTTTAAGAAACTTTTCTCTCACTCATCTGACCACTAGAACTTGACCTTCTTCTGAGTCAACTTGGTCAATGGGGAAGCTATGGATGAAAATCCTTCAAGAACCTACTGTAGTAATTGGCCAAACCCAAGAAACTTTTGATATATGTCGAAGAGGTGGGTTTGGTCCAGTGCTTTACTTCCTCAATTTTCTAAGAATCCACTCAGATCCCTTCGCTGGATACCACATGACCAAGAAAAGTGACTGATTTCAACCAAAACTCACACTTACTGAACTTGGAGAATAACTGGCGGTCCTTGAGAGTTTGAAGGACAACCCTCAGATTAGTCGCATGCTCTTTCTCATTCTGAGAATAAATGAGGATATCATTAATGAAGACAATAATGAACAAGTCCAAATACTACTTGAACACCCTATTTATTAAGTCCATAAAAACTGCAGGAGCATTGGTTAGTCCAAAAGACATAACTACAAATTTATAGTGATCATACCGAGTCCTGAAGGCTGTCTTCAGGATGTCACTACCTCTGACTCTAAGCTGATGATAGCCGGATCTGAGGTCTATCTTAGAAAAGCAACTAGCGCCCTGAAGCTGGTCGAACAAGTCATTAATCCTGGGTATGTGATATTTATTTTTGATTGTGACTTTGTTCAACTAACGGTATTCAATGCATATCCTAAGAGAACCATCTTTCTTATGCACGAACAATACTAGAGCACCCCATGGAGAGATATTGGGTCTGATGAAGCCCTTATCTAGAAGGTGTTTCAGCTGATCCTTCAGTTCCTTAAGCTCAGCTGGAGCCATTCTTTAAGGTGGAATAGAAATAGGCTGGGTATCTGGAAGGAGGTCTATTTCAAAGTCTATTTCCCTTTGGGAGGAACTCCGAGAAGATCTTCTGGGAACACTTCTGGAAACTCACTTACTACTGGAACTAACTCAAGAGTTGGGGTTTCAGAGTTTGAATCCTTAATCTGAACAAGGTGATAGATATACCCTTTGGAAATTATTTTTTTGGCCTTAAGGTAGGAGATGAAATGACCTACAGGCACTGAGTTATTACCCTTCCATTCTAAGACTGGCTCATTTGGGAACTAAAATTGAACAATCCTAGTTCTACAATCAACTGAGGCATAACATGAATGTAACCAATCCATGCCTAGAATGATATCAAAATCTACCATTTCTAACTATACAAGATTTGCTAAGGTGACTTTCTTGGAGACTGTGACATGGCAATCTTTATACACCCGTCTAGCTATAACTGGGTCACCAACTGGAGTAGAGACTGATAAGGGTTCTAGGAGGGTTTCTGGACTGACACCGAAGTTTACTTCTATATATGGAGTTATGAAGGAAAGTGTAGCCCCTAGATCTAACAATGCATAGACATCAGTATTAAAGACTCATAATGTATCCGTGACCACATCAGGAGAATCCTCCTGATCTTGTCGAGCCTGGAGAGCATACAACCTGTTTTGGCGCTGACCACTACCTATTCCAGATGAGGCACCCTGCTGAGTGGGGTAACCTGCTAGAGCTACTGTAGAACCAGTCTGAGTTTGTGAACGAGTATCCCTGCCATTCTGAGAATTTTCAGAGCACTCTTTCATCCTGTGGCCTAGCTTACCACACCCAAAACAATTTCCACTACCTGCCATGCACTCACCTTGGTTGTTTCTACCACACTTCTTACACACTAGATGAGTGCGCCCGCTAGTAATCGTACCTTGGGACTTAGAGCCAGACGCTCTATCCTATCGATCCTTTTTGAATTTAAGCACTGGGGCACTAGTAGAAGATGGAGCTGGAGCTGAATTCTTCTGATGGAACTGAGAGAGGTTGCAACCCTCTAACCTCTGCTGAGAGTAGCTAAAATCACATGTCCTATCCCTCTTAGAATCTCCTCCCCTTTTCTTGATATTCTCCTCTACAATCTGCTGGCCATAAGTAACCAACCTGGAGAAGTCCATCTCCTTAATCAGCATGGCAGTCTTGCACTCCTTGACTACATCATCCGATACACCAGATAGAAACTTGCTCATACGATCTCTGGAGTCAGTTACTATCTCTGGAGCATATTTGGATAGTTGAGTAAACTTGAGAGCATAGTCCTTCATGCTCATGTCATTCTGCTTTAAATTGATGAATTCCTGAACCTTGGCTTCTTGAGCTCTAGTGGGAAGAACCGATCCAGAAAAGCTATCTTGAAAAGATTCCAAGTCACTGGTCCTGCATTGGCACAATAGGTTTCCTTCCATTGCTGGTACCAAGTATAGGCCACTCTCTCAACTGACAGGCCTTCAGAGAATGCCAATTCCAGAGTGGAAGTGGGAAATGATAGCCATGGACTTCGTGGTGGGTCTTTCCAAGACATTGGGGAAGTATGACTCGATTTGGGTTATTGTTGACAGGCTGACCAAGTCCGCTCATTTCATTCTGGTCAGGGTGGATTACAATTCGCATCAATTGACCAAGATCTACGTGAAGGAGATTGTCTTCTCTTCTTCTTCTAGAATGATTAACTAAACTCCCACAACTACAGTTGTGGGAGCCATGGCAAAAGTAGCAAGATAGATTCCGGGTAGCGACGGGTTCAATATAGGTACTATCACGTTGTTAATCATTCGTTATTTAACGCTTTCTAGTGGTTGCAAACATTAGAACATGCCTAGGTTTAATTTTCTTGAGTAAAGAGATTAAAACCTGGAAACTTGATTAACGACAAGGATTCGAGACTACTAACTCTCGTCTTATGATTAATGCTGTAACTAGATTAATCTACTTGATGTTTAGGATTGAAATCTAAAACCACACCTTTTCAAGTTCGAGAGAATTGAAAAGTAAATTCGTCTATTTGGTTGAGAAACGTTTAAATGATACCATTAATTCAATCACATCGTGATACGCATATAGAAAGAACCCGGTTAAGCTTAGAATCGACATCGTTACCAACACCATGGTGAACACTTCCCTAGTTCATTCTCCTACTGATTATTTCTCATACATTATTGTTCGTTTTGTTTACACATTGTTCACACAAAAACCCCACTTTTATTTACCGGAAACTATTGACCATTAGTCAACTAATTCACTAAAGACTTAACTTTCACCATATTCCCTGTGGGATCGACCCCAACCTTTGTTGGGTTCTATATTTGACAACGATTGCTTACGCTTCTTAATTGGAATGGTACTTTGAGCGTTATCAAATTTTGGCGCCGTTGCCGGGGAATACGGTTGTTTATTAAGTCCGGTGTGTTTATTTGACTCTTAGTCATACTTTCCTGCTTTTACGTTTATTTGCTGTTTTTGTTTTTGACAGGGTACAATGTTGTGCATGCCAAGTACCCGGCGCTCGGGTGAATCAACATTACCTTACGATCCCGAGCTTGCTAGAACGTTAAGGCGGAATATGGCCGCACAACTAGAGGCAGCAAGGATCGCTGCAGAACTGCAGGCCCAACAAAATCTGAATGCTGGTGGTCTGCAGGATGATGTTATGCTGAATGATGAGGATATCGACTTGGATGGAGTTGGCGCTACGAGCGCCATTGCTCTTCCACTGCTAGCGCCCGGAGCCAAGTTCAACATCACTAGCACGATGATCCAGCTGTTGAACTTGAGAGGAGTGTTCCGTGGTGCCGCTGGTGATGATCCAAACCATCACCTGATGAATTTCGTGGTCATCTGCAAGTCGTTCGAGTTGCCTGGAGTAAGTCAGACAACAATCAGGCTCAGGTTGTTTCCGTTGTCTCTGTCTGATGAGGCAGCATTATGGTTGACAGAGATGACCCCCGACTCTATCACAACTTGGGGAGAGTTGAAAGGAGCTCCTAGAAAGGTTCTTTCCTCCCTCTAGGATGATACAGTTGAGGGATGAAATTAGTAATTTCAGACAGCAACCTCACGAAGCGTTACATAAGACTTTGTTGCGGTTCAAGAAGAAGCTGACACAATGCCCGAACCATCAGTTGACCGATAACTTTTTGATGCAGACGTTCTACAGGGCACTGAATTCGGCTACCAAGCTGACGTTAGACAATGCAGCAGGTGGTGCATTCATGGGTCTCACTTTTGCTGAGGCCACAACTACTTTGGACAGGCTCACCAAAACCAACAGGGCCTGGCATACATGGGATATATAGGTAGCAGCTAGCACTTATGCAGTTGGTATGTCAGCTGAGCAGCGCAGAAAAGAGGAGGAGCGCGACCAAGACATGGCGCATCTGAAAACGCAGTTGGACCTACTGACAAAGCACTTGTTCTCAGGAGGTATGGAGAAGGTAAAAGCTGTGGGTTCCCAAGGTAGAACAACAGAGTTGGAAACTGATGAGGAGGCAAATTACTTGGGGGGTGTCCAGGCCAATGGCCAAGGAAACAAAGGTCGGACCTATCAGAAGGACAACTACTATGAGAAAGCTGGTTACAGAGATCGCGAGCAAGGAAACTGGAGGAATAACACTGATAGAGGTGGGTTGTATGTACCACCTGGTAATCGGGATAAAGCTAGCAACGAGGCAGGGACTTCCAAGCTAGAGAACATGATGGCAAAGATGTTGCTGAAGGTAGAATCGACTGACTCTGGGGTGAAGGAGATAAGGACTGAGTTATCGGCCATGAGTCAAATAGTGGAGGCGCATTCCACTTCGATTAAGCAATTGGAGAAGCAAGTGGGCTTAATCTCGGCATCTCTAAACCAAAGGAAGACAGGTACCTTGCCGAGTGACACGATTCAAAACCCGAGGAACGACGCGAGTTGTATGGCGATCACTATAAGAAGCGGCAAAACATTACCGGAATCACATCCGGTAATTCAGACTCAAGTTGAGGGTGATGACGCCAACGACAAGGAGGTTGAAGAGGCTACTCAAAAGCCCACGGAGAAAAGCAAGGAAGCTGAAAAGCTTCCAACTATGATGCCGCGACCACCGCCCCCTTTCCCGCAACGGTTGAAGAAGAAAGCGGATGATAGTAAGTTCCTGAATTTCCTGACCAAGCTCAAGCAAATATCAATAAACATCCCATTGGTGGAAGCGCTTGAACAAATGCCCGGTTATCCCAAGTTCATGAAGGACTTGATTACAAAGAAGAGGTCGGTAAGTTTTGAACCAGAAGACAACCTCCACCACAGCAGTGCTATTTCCTCAAGATCATTAGTAGACAAAAAAGAAGATCCAGGTGCGTTTACTGTTCCCTATACCATTGGGAAACTCGGCTTCGGAAGAGCCTTGTGTGATCTTGGTGCTAGCATCAACCTGATGCCACTAGTAGTCTATAAACAATTGGGTTTGGGAGCTCCTAAACCAATGTCCATGAGAGTGTTGATGGCTGACCATTCGGTAAAATGACCCGTGGGAATATTGTCTGATATGCTAGTAAAGATCGGTAAGCTTATCTTCCCAGCTGACTTTGTGATCTTGGATTGCGAAGTGGATTTTGAAGTTCCCATAATCTTGGGAAGACCATTGCTAGCCACGGCAAGAGTATTGGTAGACATGGAAAGAAACGAACTGACCTTCAGGCTAAACAATGAAGTTGTCAAGTTCGATGTGTCTAAATTGATGAAGCAACCAAGTGATATGAGGGTGGTCGCGGTCGTCAATGTTATTGAGGAAGCTCCTACGGATGTGCATCTTGAGGAGAAGGGTTTGGTCGAGACTTTAGCTGTTATGAGAAGGATGCTGCGAGAAGGGAAACATGTAAAGGAAGGCGGTGAAAATAGATCAAGAAAACGAAAACACCTCAAGAGAACCTGCAAAGAAAGAGTGAAGAAGCAGTCACGACTAGCGATGGAGCAAATAAAAGAGGAAGCTGGAATGCAACAAGAGGGTGTCGCGTGCACACACTCCATCGAGTTCTCCTACTTTGGAGACCCTGGCGGTCTCCAACATCATGTCAGAATCTGAGTCCGATGGAATTCACAGGTATTCCTTATTCTCACAGTTTTTAGCTTTCGTATGTATGCATTGGGGATAATGCATGAGTCTAAGTTGAGGGTGTTGGTATACCTGTGAGTCATACACCACCGAGGGTTTTTGTTGCTGTGTTTCTTTTCCCTCCGGTGTGCTATCTAGTAGAACCGGCATGTTTAGGTTGTTATTTTAAATTTTTTTTTGTTTTTTTAGTGTCTATAGCAAAATCATCATGGCGTTTTTCTTTGACTAAAAGGAGCCCCCTTTAAAAATTGACGGTCTGGATCCTTGGATGTCATTGTATGGTTATGATTAGAATAAGTATGCTTAAGCCAAGTTGTTGTCTTGATAGTTGATAGTGGTATGGTTTCTTGGTGCAAAGTGTGTGTGAGCGTATTGTTATAAATTCTTACTCTGTGCATGCATCTAGAACTTGCCCGGTTTATTTTGTTAAAGTTTGAAGTTTGGTTGCTTAGGAAAGGATCACAGGCCTTTTTTGTGTGCAGTCCACTTAACCTATAAGACTGTCCAAATGCAAATAATCCCTTTCGAACCCTGTTTGAGCCATAATTGACCCTGTTCTTTCAATAACCTGTCACCATTCCTGTTTAACTTTGAATCCCTGTTTTGTCCCTGGTCCTTCCTTGGACATCGTGCACCTCAACCCAGGCATTCAGCCTAAGTTGAGGGTGGCTACTATAGAGGTAAACCCTGTTTTGGCCCTGGTCCTTCCGTGGACATTGTGCACCTCAACTCAGGCAATCAGCCTAAGTTGAGGGTGGCTACTATAGAGGTGAATGATAAGAAAAAGAGGATGGAGAAGATTGGTTGTGAATAGAATGAAAATTCGGGTGTGTGTCTAAGAAAGATAAATAAACGAAAAAAAAAGAGATGAAAAAGAATGAGAAAGAAGTACAATAAAGAGGCCGCACCTGTAGCTAGAAAGAAGGGAATAAAAAGGTGAATAAGGATGGACAAAGTAAACTTATGTGGTAATAAGATGTCGGTGATTCCAAGGAGGGTTTAGTCACTATTCCCTAAATGTATCCTACCTGCACCCGAAGCCTCATTACAAGCCTAAACAAGTCCTGTAGTGATCCTGAGCGGCTTTATGAAGAACTGAAATAGAATAGTAAGGGCAAGCCTATGGTATCGCATGTGCATGGTTTGAAATCGTTTGTGAGTGTGAGCGCTTACCTAGTCCCAAATCTTGTGTGTGGGATTTCTTTGTGGTAAGGGCACCAAGATTTCTGTATTGTCTATTGACTGTTAGGATAGCTTTGCGTGTGTATGCATAATGTTCTATCATATCGGAATGACATGTTTGGATCCTTGAAAGTTAATGTTTCATACATTTGTGTGCTATAAGGGAGCTTGATTTAAAATTGAATAAGCTATTGAATGACCATGAGTTGCTATAGACACGAGTTTGTTTTCTTAGTCGAGTCGTCGTATTATTGTTTTTATGTTATGTTGCTTGAGGACAAGCGAACGTCTAAGTTGAGGGTGTTGATATGCCGCCATTTTACGGCACTTTCGACTCCTTTAAACTAAGAACAATCGTACGTTTTCAAGCAACCGTCGTCATTTTTGATGTTTTATGTTGTGTTTTCAGGAAATAGGGACAAACATGGAAACGAAAGGAAATACGAGCAAAAAGATATTCTGGATAAGAGTGACGGCCTGAGTGATGGTCCGTCACACATCTGACGGTCCGTCACAGTGACCATCAAGTTGGGCAGTGCCACTGTCTAGTGGTGACGGCCAAGGCGACGGTCCGTCAAGCTGGTGACGGTCCGTCAGCCTGGCCGTCAAGTTAAGGCAGAAGCGCGACGCGGAATCCGAACGTTTTTGGGATTTGTTTCCTAGACTCCTATAAATACCCTATGTTAGGTTTATTTTACATGTTGTTCACCCAATAGTTTTAGAAGAGTTTTTAGGCGGTTTTGAGAGAAACAACACATTTTCTTCTTCTTGAATTCGTGTTCTTGATTTGTTCTTGGGATCTTGGTTTTTCTTGTGCTTGGATATTTGAAGATTGTTTTCATTATATTGTAAGAATCTCTTCTCATTATTATGAATATGACTTTCTTCTCTTCTTCTTCTAGCATGATTAACTAAACTCCCACAACTAGGGTTGTGGGAGCCATGGCTAAAGTAGCGATATAGATTCTGGGTAGCGACGGGTTCAATATATATGTTGTCACGTTGTTAATCATTCATTATTTAACGTTTTCTAGTGGTTGCAAACATTAGAACATGCCTAGGTTTAAATTTGCTTGAGTAAAGAGATTTAAAACCGGGAAACTTGATTAACGATGAGGATTCGAGACTACCAACTCTCGTCTTATGATTAATGCTGTAACTAGATTAATCTACTTGATGTTTAGGATTGAAATATAAAAGCACACCTTTTCAAGTTCGAGAGAATTGAAAAGTAAATTCATCTATTTGGTTGAGAAACGTTTAGATGATACCATTAATTCAATCACATCGTGATACGCATATAGAAAGAACCCGGTTAAGCTTAGAATCGACATCGTTACCAACGCCATGGTGAACACTTCCCTAGTTCATTCTCCTACTGATTATTTCTCATACATTATTGTTCGTTTTGTTTACACATTGTTCACACAAAAACCCCCCTTTTATTTATCAGAAATTATTGACCATTAGTCAACTAATTCACTAAAGACTTAACTTTCACCATATTCCCTGTGGGATCGACCCCATCCTTTGTTGGGTTTTATATTTGACAACGATCGCTTACGCTTCTTAATTGGAGTGGTACTTTGAGTGTTATCACTACTTCAGACTGAGGGTGAGCTCTTGGCGATCGGAGCTTAGCTTTAGTTTATCTTTTGCTTCATGTACTCTATTACCATTCAGAGACATCTGTATATATTGTTTTGGATCGTTTGCACTCCATGTATGTAGTTTTGGCTCTATACTATGATACCAGGTCTTGGGGTTTGGTTTAGTTTCCGCATATGTATATATTTATATCCCTTTTATCTGTTCTCTTCGTCTTGTTCCCATATTTGCTAGATAGTAGCCCATTACTAATTGTTCTGGGCTACGGGGATTGGTTCACCTACCGGGGGTCGTAGGTGCCATCATGACCGAGAATCGGGTCGTGACATAAAACATTTATGTTCTCTCTTACTATCCACCACGTCTCTCAAGTACATGAAATATTTGGTCCTATCCCTTAAAGAATCAATCAAAGGAATGTTGATATGAAGATTTTTGAATATATCAAGGAACTTTTCGAAGTTAGAATCTTTCTTGATTTTTTGGAATCTATGTGGAAATGGTGGTGGAGGTTTCTCTCTTACCATCTCTGGCTGCTTAATAACCTTTTTTCTATCTCATCTTCTTGCATAGTCTCTAGCTCTAAATCTTGCAAGTTTCGCCCACTTTCCACTTGAGTTTTCTATTTAGGAGAGGTTTCAACCAACTCTCTTCCATTCTTTAATATAATTGCCATTACTTTCTTGGGCATCTTGGTGTCACTTGGAATTTCCCCTACAAGTCTTGCTTGTTTTGATAAGGCTAACTGACCAACTTCACTCAATTTCATGAATAGACTTTTGCATCTCATTTATAATCCGAGTCTGCTACCCCATAAACTACCTCACTATCTCCTCTAAGGAGCTGCTCAGTTGTTTAGCTTGTTGTCTATACTATTGTCTATGGTAGTTATGGTTTCCACCCCAAGAGAACTTTGGGTGGTTTCAACAATTATGCTTCCCCGCATAGTAGATAGATTTAGGATTCAGAAAACAACCTGAATAAGCATGGTTCTAACCATACTTTTCACAAAACAATGCCGCTGCCTAAACTTGCAATAATGACCCTCCATGTCATTTTAAGAATTTTCATGCATTTTTATTGTTTGACCCTTCTTGTAGCTTCTACACTATACTTGTGACTTTTAGCAATGAGTGGTGCAGTTCTTGAGGTGTTCGATCGAGTTTTAGATGGCTTTTCCTTGTTGTCACGATCTAAAATTGGGCCATGTTGGCGCTTACTATAACCTCCCAGTAGGCAAGCCAAAACCCAAACCGTAAATAAAGGCAACTACGAACAATGCAAAAGCAAAATAATAAGATGAACGGGCCACAAGCATAGATATATACATAACATTAAAAAATATACAATACAGGCCCAAAGAAAACCAAGAAAAGATAATATACATACAAGATACCAACCTCAAACCTGGTGTCACAGGTACAAGAGCCTCTAAAGTACGGGAATAATACTATACAAAAGTACAACTATCTATAAAAGTGCAAAAAAGAGATAGTAAGTCCAAGAAGGAAAGCAGTAGATCTCCGGACGCATAGAGTTGATCACTATGATCTGAACAACAGCAAATCATGAACTAGCAGAGGGTCAGCGGGGATTACTCATACTAGGTGTTACATCAGAATAAGATGTAGAAGTATAGTATTAGTACCAAAGTGTGGGGTACTCAGTAGGCATCATAGGCTGACCAAGCTCAGATGACAGGAAATAATATAAGGAACATAAAGGCATCTATAACTGGAAACTAACCTATCTAATCTCAATTACCATCAAGGTAAAGGTAAAGATAACAATAATAATGATAATGACACAATGAAACTAAAAATACAAAGAGAACGCCGTGTTATATGGGATGATGCAATGCAGGATGTGGCCAATGCAGAAAAGTAAAGCCCGGAATAATCCCTTGGGCTACCAAAGCTCATCAACAAATGCAATAAAGTGAAACCCAGAGCAATCTCATGGGACACCAGAGCTCATCAACCTATGCAATAAAGTAAAACCCGGAGTAATCTCATGGGCAGTTATATCTTATAAACTTATACAATAAAGTAAAACCCAGAGTAATCTCACGGGCCGTCGGAGCTCATAAACATATGCAATAAAGTAAATCTGTGAAAAGTTTTGGAAATATCCCACTAATTGAGTATAAAAAGTGGTACCGTCTTTCCATCTCTGGAACCAATGATAAGTCAAAGAAATTCTTCCTGTACTTTAAAAACTGAAGTAAAAGTGAAAAATCCCATTTAAAACCAGAAAGTCCATATTATCCTCTCAAATCATGCCATGATCCATGTATGTGTGCAATAGAAACAAAATGCTTATGTATATTATGTATAATATATATATATATATATATATATATATATATATATATATATATATATATATATATATATATATATGTATTCACCAAACTGGGTAATACCAAACTAGAGTCCAGCCAGTCCACAACCCACAGCCTTGGTTCCAAATTGCATAATATAAACAATAAAATGGGAAAAGGAGTGATAAGCATAAAGACAAACAATAGCAGACTACTCTACCTGAAATCCATCCCTAAGAAAAGCTATGGATTCACTAATCTAATCATACTAAGGCTACATGCAATCTAAACTTAGGTTTAACAGGAATTACTATTCTAAGGTCCCGAAAATTTCCAATTATTCAGTAAAGAGCTAAAGCTTGATTCTACCCTGCAACTTACCCTAGAATTCATAAAACTTATAAAATATACTATCTAACTGAGCTATGTCTCAAGAAAGGAAATCGTAACCTACCTTGAAGCCAAATGATAAGTACGAACCATCACTCATGAGCCTTTCCCTTTCGTAGTGCCTTGGGTTACTGCCACATCATCACAAACATCATCTAGACATCACTATGGTACTAATGATATCCATATTGATATTTCCAAATTCAGGCCAAAAACTGGGTAAAAAATTGACGCTCGTGGCCCGATGTCAAAAATAGAAATAAAAATTACAATTATGTTCCCTATAGTGTCATAAATCTATGATTAAAAGTTAGGCGCCAACGAGAATCATTTAGGGCTCAAAATAGCCTCGAGAGATCACTTGATGAGTTTTCAAGAATCTAGGAACGAAATTAACTGGTTTTGGAAATATAAAAACACGTAAAATTAACGAAAATAAAGGGGGGACAAGGAACTTCCCCGGAATGGATGAAGGTGAAGAACACTTCATGAATTTCCTTTCTAAGTTCAAGAGGATCAATTTTCGTGAAAAAAGGTAAAAATAATGAAGTGGGGAGCATTTAACTGCCAGGGGTCCCCTTCATCGCAATCGTGGGGACCCCATCATGAATGCGGGACCACCCCTAAAAGATCCATCTTGATCATGATGATCTCCTTCGCAAATGTGAAAAAGGGAATGGACTGGGTCCTACCAGACCCCTTCATCGTGATCATGGGGGGTCCCTCACAAATGCAATGGTAAAGACCATGGACCTTTGCAATTGCAATGGCCTTATCGCAACTCGATGAGGGACTTATAGCTACACTAAAAGATGAAAAACTAGCTGTAACAACAAGTCCAAATTGATTCCAAATGGACCCTCGAGAATCATTCAAAATCTTGTGACCAAAAACTAAACATGCTACCCAAATGGAAACAACATTCCTTACTCAACATAATTATCGAAATGACTAATGGAGGTCTTGTTGATGAAATGTTTACCAAAGTCAATACTTTTATAGTTTTTCATAAAAATCACCCATGTACCCAAAATGAGTCTGAAAGCCTGGGGACACCAACCCAAGATCCCACTAGCTCAATATCCATGCTCCAGAGCTAACGGCAATGATAAATTCTCATCCGAGCCCATTTACTCAATATATTGACCAAAGTCAAACATTTAAACTTTAAGAGTTCCAAAATAAGGAATCTCTTCTAAAACCCAACCAAATACCTCAAAAAGCATGCCATTTTTCCAAGCAAGTCACATAAGCAGTGTAGAAGATACGAGAAGGGTCAAAATGGTAAAAATATAGGAAAAAAGGAAAATGACCACGAGAGTCATTACAACATCCACTACTAAAAGGACTTTTATCCTCAAAAGTTAGAGAATAGAAGGTACTTGACGGCTGAAAATGGTGAGGATATCTAGTCCATATGTCGAGCTTAGTCTCCCAAGTAGCCTACTCGATTGGACGATGCCTCCGCTGAATCTCAACTTATGGAATCTCCTTAGAGATCTACTACCTAACTTTCCTATCCATAATAGCAACAGGTGCTTCCTCAAAAGGAAAGGTCTGGTCTAACTGAACTGAATCCCACCGAATCATGTGAGACTCATCTTTAATATACCACCTCAACATAGCAACATGGAAAACAGGGTGAATACTCGAAAGAGATGGAGGCAAAACTAAATCATATGACACCTCCTTAATATGATGTAGAATCTCAAAAGGGCTAATGACTATACATCTAAGCTTGCCCTTCCTCCCGAACCTCACCATGCCCTTCATGGGCGACACACAAAGGAACACCTTATCTCCCACCATAACTCTTAAGTCCCGCACCCTCTAATCAGCATAACATTCTGCCTACTATGAATTGTATAGAGTCTCTCCTAAATCACTCGAACTCTATTTATAATGTCACGTAATAAGTCAATACCCCAAGGCATAACCTCAAAAGCATCAAAACAACCCATAAAAGACCTGCACTTCTTACTATACATTGCCTCAAATGGAGTCATCTAAATACTCAAATGGTAGTTATTATTATACGCAAATTCTGACAAGGACAAGACCTAGTCTCACTGACATCCAAAGTTAATAACTTATACCCGTAGCATATCCTCGAGAACCTCAATAGTATGCTTAGACTGACCCCTAGTCTTTGGATAAAAAATCATGCTAAGATTAACACGGGTACCTAAATCTCTCTAAATCAACCTCCAGAAACGCGATGTAAACATAGTACCACGATCAGAAATGATTGAAATAGACACCCTATGCAAATAGAAAACCTCCCAATAGTAGATCTGAGCCAACCTCTCTGAATTATATGTAGTTTGAACCGGCAAAAATTGAGCAGACTTTGTCAACCTATCCACGATGATCAAAAAAGTATCAAATCTCTTCAAGGTACGTGGAACGCCTACCACAAAGTCCATAACTATGAACTCCTACTTCCATGTAGGAATGGGTAGTCATTGGGTCAAACCACCTAGTATGTGGTGCTCGTACTTCACCTGTTGATAGTTCAAGAACCTAGACATAAAATCCAAGATAGCCCGCTTCATCCCATACCACTAGTAGTGTTACCTCAAGTCACGGTACATCTTCACTTCCCTCCAGATGGATGGAATATCTATAATATTGGCCTCCTCCATAATCAATCTCACCAAGTCTCCAACTCCAGGAATGCATATATGACCCTCAATCCTCAACACGCCCTCTGGATCTAAGTTTGCTTTCCTAGCCTCACCACTCAACACATTATCTTGAATCATCCTCAAATTGTTGTGCCCAAATAAGCTCCAATGACAAAGACCTTGCCTCAACATAAGCAAGAATTTGCCCAGGCTCAAAAATATCAAGTCTAACAAACCTAATAGCTAAGGAATGGATGTTCAAATCCAAAGATTGCTCCTCAGCCACTAGAAAAGCCAAAATCTCCATACTCACCACCTTCCATCTCAAGACATTTTCCATGACATTTGCTATGACATTTTCCAGGCCCAGGTGATAGAGAATCAAAATATCATAGTCCTTCAATATCTCCAACCACCTATGTTGTCTCAAATTAAGGTCTTTCTGGCTTAAAATATACTGAACAATATGACGGTTGGCGAAGATCTCACAATGAAATCTATACAAATATTTCCTTTAAATATTCAATTCAAAGACTACCACCGCTAACTCTATGTTAAGAATGGGGTAGTTCCTCTTGTAATAGTTGTCTAGAGGCATATGCAATAACTCTGCCCTGCTGCATCAACACACAACCAAACCAACTCTGGAAGAATCACAACATACTGTAAGCCCTTGGATAGTCACCTTATTCAGCTGCCTGTAGTCAATACACATATGCAAGGAACCATCATTCTACTTCACATACAAAATAGGAGCACCCTATGGAGACACACTAGGCATAATAAACCTCTTATTAAGAAGATCCCGGAAATGCTCCTTAATCTCCCTAAACTCAGCAATTTCCATCCGATATAATATAATAGAAATGGGCTGAATTCCCAGCTCAACATCAATGCCAAAGTCAATGTCACGATCAGGAGAAAGACTCGATAGATCAGTAGGAAGCATATTTGAATATGCACAAACCACAGGAACTGACTCAATAGAAGAAGTATCAGCACGAGTATCATGAACATAAGCAAGGTAAGCCAAACACCCCTAACTTACCAATTGTCGCTCCCTCAGAAATGATACAAATCCCCTTGACACATGACTATTTGTACCCTTCTATACAAAAGGAGGAGTACAAGGCCTATGTAAGGGAACAGTCTTGGAAAAGCAATCCAAGACCGCAAGATATGGAGATAGCCAATCCATTCCTAGAATCACATCAAAGTCCACCATATCAAAGATAATCAGGTCTACCTAAGTGTCATACCCCAACATAGTCACCACACAAGTTTCACATCCTAAAGTTGGGCCATAATGGCTCCTACTAAAACCCCTAGTAGGCAAGCCAACCCAAGAACTAGATGCTATAAGTAAGCATTTAAATAAGAAAAGAAAAAGAGAAATCATAACAAGATATGGGCCAACAGTATAGATATATACCAACAGTACAACATATACAAAAGTGTTCCTAAAGAGATCAGGAAAGACAATATATATACACAAGAACCAAATGCCATACCTGGTGTCATCTGGTACAAGAGCGATTAAGTATAGAAATAGCGCTATATAAGGAGCTACTATTTACCAAAAATACAAAATACAGACAGTATAAATAGATAGAAAGAAGTAAGGATATCCAAACGCCAGGAGCGCACCACGATCCAAATAATAACTAGATATGAACGAGTGGATGGTCAATGAAGGTGGCTTATAGTAGGTGTTTCATCAGAAAAAGATGCAGAAATATAGCATGAGTACCAAAACATGAGGTACTCAGTAGGCATCATTGGCCAATTGAGCTCATAAGAATAATATATAATATAAGATACTGGAAAGTAAGCTAGCTATCGTGATCCACCTAAATTGAGTTATTAACTGAAAAGAGGCATAATCTAAACTAACGGTGAAGATAATAATAATAAAAGCAATAAGCCACTAAAAGTGCATCCAATATGGTGCAATGCATTGTGGGATGGTATGATGTAAATGTGGCCAATTTATTAATGTAAAAACCCCAAAATGTGATTTGTTGTCCATCCCATAGGCTCCCGAAATAATCTTGCATGCCACCCTAGGGCTCATCAACATATGCAATAAAAGTAAAACCTGGATTTGTGCTCCTCCGGCCACCTTGAATCGTACCTCAGACTCATCAACAAAAAATAAATAGAGAAAATGTCTAGAAACATCCCTCAGGCCGAGTATAAAAGTGGTTCTTTTTTTTCTTTTCCTAAAAATAGTGTAAAAACCCATGAAATATCTTTCAGAAAGTTGAAACCATAGTATAAGTAGAAAATCCTATCTTTTAGTCAAAACTCATATTTTGTTAAAATACCGTACCACTAGCCATGTAGATGCATGTATGAGAATATACATCCCAACACAAAGAATACCGACACCTATTTATATATAGGTCTATCAAAAATTGTAAAATACCCTTCAAACAAGATAACTGATTTGGAACTCTATCCCAATCAGAAGTATAGCCTCATGCCCACAATTACACAGTAATAATGATAGAAGCAAAAAGAGGAACAATAACACAAAATAATCATAAACAACTACTCTATTATGAATACCACCACAAGCCTATACTAAGGATTCTAATCTAACAAGGCAAGGTTGCAGCACCCTAAACTAAGGATCAACATGATCGTTTTATTCTATGATCTCAAAAATGGCCAAATATACTGAAAAAGGATTTAACCCTTATTCAAACCTAAGACTTACCCTAACGTTCAAGTAATTTATAAAATATAGAATCTAACTAAAGAGGGTCTAAAGAAACTAAACTGTAACCGACCTCGAGGTTGAATTGCAAGTACGAACCATAAATGGTGAGTGTTTCTCTTTTAGATAGCCTTAGAATGATGCCACGCTATCATAAATATAATCTAGGGGTCAAGGCAAGAAAAATGATACCCATATTGCTATATAAAATTTTGGGCTGAAAATTAGGTCAAAATTTGACCCTTGGGGCCTCCTTAACAATGTAGAAAATAAAATTCATAATTATATTTGAAACAGATTTCTAAACCCATGACAATAATTTGGGTACAAATGGAACTTGTTTTGGCGCCAAAAATAGCCTTGAAAATCCACTTGATCAAGAGAAATCAACAAGGAATTTGAAGGAAATTTAAAGATAAAAAACGTAAATTACTAATGGAAAAAGTGGGAAATTACAACGAACTTACCGGGATTAATAGAGATGAACAATAGCTTCACAACCAGCTTTTGGGCTTAATAGAAATAGAGAATTTCGAAGTTGTGGAGGAGAGAATGAAGTTAAAAGAATATATAGGTATTGGGGGTCCTTCTTTGGGTAGATGAGGACCTTACTGCATACACGGGCTCGCGGATGCGGACCTCCTCTCACATATGTGGAGAACAAGAGGGGATGAGTCTCCTGGCCCATTTTTCGCAAAACTGGTGGACCCGTCGCATACGCAGGCTAGCGAATGTGGCCACCCCCTCATTTATGCAAAGATTTAAGTGACCCTGCAATAACAACATCAAAAACCAGCAGATTCCTATGGCTAAAAATTCACCGGATGGACCCTTGGGGTTTATTCTGAATATCGTTAACACAAACCAAACATGCCACCCAACTGGAAATGACATTTTAAACTCAATAGAATCATCAAAATGACTAACGGAGGTCGTCTTGATGAAATTTGGAAGTCAACATTTTACCGAGTTTGCCTAAAAGTTACCCAAGTACCCAAAATGAGTCTGAAAGTCTCGGGACCAAACCAAAGGTCCCGCTAGCCCAAAGTTAATGTTCAGGAGCTAACAACAGTGAAGAAATTTCTATCTGATCCCGTCTTCTCTAAATGTTGACCAAATCCAACTCTATCACCTTTAAGAGTTTCAAATTAGGGATATGGGCTTAAAACACAAATGAACTTCCCGAGAACCAAATCTTCAGTCGCGACAATTCATAAATTACATATAGCCACTGTGGAAATGATCATAACACAGAAAATGGGAAAATTGGGTTAAAACACAAATGAACTACTTGGGAACTGAACTGTCAGTCTCGGCAGGTCATAAATGACTTGTAGCCTCTGTGGGAAAGCTCAAAACACAAAAAAAGCACAAAAATAGAGAGAATTATCTAAAGGGTCATTATAACAAGACTAATATAAACAATCAACTACTAAAGAATCACCTACGGGAGTAGCTACATACATAGGCACAGTCAATGACTCACACAAAACTCCAACTGAGTAGCATAGTAGGCAGACACCTGTGAAAATATAGACCTTGGATCAAATAATGCAGAAGCTGACTGATGAAAAATGGAGATCGTACCTGTGATAACAACATCTGAAGCCTCGGCCTCTGGCTTACTCGTAATAGCATACATGTTGCTCTATCCGCCATGACCACCTTATCTACCAGGCTGAGAAGTACATCTAGCACCATAAGGACTACCCTGGGAACCATCTTTGGCCGGTGGCACTAGATCCCAAAGGGCCTGAACTAGCTAACCCTATTGCCTACTCTACCTGAACCAGGGACAATCCCAAGAAAAGTGTCCCAACTCACTGCACTCGTAGAAACCTCCACCATATGGACCCTATTATGATAACTCAGCTGAACCAGACTGGCCACTACAGCCTGAATACCCAGAATGTGCACCTTGTATATTTTGTCCTAAACTCTGGCTACCCTGATCACTCTAACCTAAATACCTACTAGCCAAAATCTATAGTGCTGCCTAAATGGGCCTCCTAGATTGATAATGCTCAATGTAATCTCTGCCGAAGAAACCCCTACCTATGGACTAAGCACCATTAAAACCACCCTAATAGTGGGGATTATTGTTGCCGGCTATATTCCCTACCTATGCTCAATAATCCGTGCATGATCAACAATTGTAAGGAATGTACCCCTTGATGCCTGTAGTTGATCAATAGCCAAATAAAGTGGTAGAACCAATCTCTGACAAACCAACGAACCTGCTCATGCTCTATAGGCATAATCACAGCAACATGCCCAGCCAACTCATGAAACTACCCCTCATACTGAGAAACTGACATGGAACCTTGCAAAAGATCAATGAACTCATCGGTACATACGTCTCTAAGAAGGTCTCGAAGATCTGAGACCAAGTCATTGAATGTGATTCGGCTGGTCTGGACTCAATATAAGCTCGCCACTACTGGTTTTTTGACCCCTCTATATGAGACGTGGTGTAATCAACATTGTGTGACTCTAATAAAGTCATGTTATGCAACATCTCCAGGCAACTCACTAGAAACTCATGGGCGTCCTCTCTTAGAGCACCTGAAAACCTCAAAGGACCCAGTCTAATAAACAGACCAAGAATATTTTGCTTCTCAAATGACATAGCAGGCCTGGCTGCGATAGGTTGAACAACCACGAGAACTAGAAATACCTCTAAAAGGGAATTCTTAGCGGTAGGCTATTCTCTTGACCTTGTGCCATTGCCTGAGCTGAAGTTTGTGCCTCATCTCAAACCTGTGAACCACTCGGAGTACCCGACAAAGTCCTTGCCTATGACATACCCTGTAGAAATCCAAGGACCCTAACCAAATGTTGTCCTAAAGAACAAGCATGGCTACAAACCCTACTGGAGGTTGGGCTAGCCCTATGCCCTCTAGTTGATATTGAACATCCTCAACCTCTACCTCTCGATTTGGTGATAGTGCCCTAGCCTGGGGTTGAGTTGGTACTGTAGCCCATCCCTACCCTGGTCGACTCTACCTCGACCCCTAGTTGGGGCCCTAGCTGCATGCACAGGAGCCTCGTCCTTGCACATCGATGATCTTATCCAAACCATCTTAGAAAGAGTGAAAGAAATTAATGTTAGAAATTTATAGAGTCAAAAATGCATGATAAGGAACCAACAAGGCAGAATTTTCCTAAGAATGGCCTATATCCTTTCGCAAATAGGATACAAACGTCATCATACAAATCCACGAGGATCTACTACACACTTGATCTTGTACTGATAAGACCAGTGAACTAAAAGCTCTGATACCATGTTGTCATGATCCAAAATTTGACTATGACAACACCTACTATTACACCAGTAGGCAAGCCAAAACCTAAATAAAACGTAGAAATAAAGGCAAATATGAACAATGTGGTAGCAAAATAACAAGATAAACGGGCCACAAGCATAGATATATACATAGTGGTACAAAATATACAATAGGGTCCCAAAGAAAACAAAGAAAAACAAAGAAATGACAATACACATATAACATACCAACTCCAGACCTATTGTCACCGATATAAGATCCTCTAAAGTACTGGAATAAAACTATACCAATGTACAACTATCTATCAAAGTTCTAAATAGAGACAGTAGGTACAACAAGGAAAGCAGTAGATCTCCAAACGTCGAGTGCTCACCATAATTCGAACAACAAGAAATCACAAATGAGAAAGGGGTCAGCAGGGATGACTCATATTAGGTGCTACATTAGAAAAATATGTAGAAGTGTAGTATGAGTACCAAAACATGGGGTACTCAGTAGGCATCATAGGCTGTCAGAGCTCAGAAGACAGGATATAAATGTAAGGAACATAAAGGCAACTATATCTGGAAACTAACCTAGCAAATCTCAAGTACCATCATGGTAAAGGTGAAGATAATAATAATAAGGATAATAATACCCTCAAACTACGAATATTAGGTGAATGCAGTACAATATGGGATGATGCAATGCAAGATAGGCTAATGCAGAAAAGTAAAACCCAAAATGATCCCTTGGGCTGCTGAAGCTTATCAATATATGCAATAACATAAAGCTTAAAGTAATATCATAGGCCACTAGAGCTCATCAACATATGCAATAAAGTAAAACCAAGAGTAATCTCATGGGACACCGGAGTTCATCACAATATGAGATAAAGTAAATCCTAGAGTAATCTCATAGGCTGCTAGAGCTCATCAATATATGCAATCAAGTAAATATGTGAAGAGGTCCGGAAATATCCCTCGAATTAAATATAAAAATTGATACCGTTTTTTTGTCTCAGAAACCAGTGATAAGTCAGTGCAATTCTTTTTGCAACTTAAAAATTGTAGTAAAAGTTAAGAATCTCATTTAAAATCGAAAAGCACATATTTTCCTCTCAAATTGTGCCATGATCCATGTATGTGCATGTATGAAATATATGTATGCCATCACAAGGAGATGCATATATATATGTATATATATATATATATATATCAATACCACCCTTCAAACAATCCAACTAACCTAGAGTCCAGCAAGTCAAAAATCAATAGCCTCGAGCCCATAATTGCATAATCTTAAGAATAAAATGGGAGAAAGAGCGATAAGCTTAAAACCAAATAATAACAGACTACTCTACCATGACATCCTTCCCAAAGCATTGCTAAGGATTCAATAATCTAATCATACTAAGGGTATAGGCAACCTAAACTAAGGTTTAATAGGAATTACTATTCTAAAGTCTTGAAAATGTCCAATTATTTAGAAAAGAGTTAAAAGCCTACTCTATCCTACAACTTAACTCTAGAATTCATGCAACTTATAAAATATACTATCTAACAAAGCTATGTCTAAATAAAGGAAATCGTAACCACCCTCGGAGCCGAACAATAACTACAAAACATCACTCAAATGCCTTCCCCTTTCGCAGTGCCTCGAATCACTGCCATGCTATCACAAACATAATCTACATGTCAATACGGGACTAATGACATCTATATTGATATTTCAAAATTTGGGTCAGAAATTGGGTCAAAAATCAACACTCGAGGCTTATAAATGAAAACAAAAATAAAAATTACAAAATTTCACAAAATGAGTCTGAAAGCCTCAGGACCTAAACCAAAGGACCCACTAACCCAAAGTCAATATTCCGGAGCTAACAATGCTGATGAAATTTCCATCCGATCTCGTCTTCTCCAAATATTGACCAATATTAAACTTACCAACTTAAAGAGTTTCAAAACAGGGAAACACATCTAGAACTCGACTAAATGCCTCAGAAAGCATGCCACCCATCCTCGTAAGTCAAACAAAGTATGGAGAAGCTACATAAAGGGTCAAAATAGTAAAAATGCACGAATATAAGTCATTACACTATTTGATCCTAGACATGAACTTTCTTGAATTAGTAGAGCAAGTACACAAAAGGAAAGATTATGGTTAACGTGTGTGAGAGTGAGAGCTTGATGCATAGTATGCCCATATTTTAATACAATCTTATAAGTGAGAGGGAATTTCGTTGATGTGAGGGCACATGTTTTGTACAATAAGCTTAAACGTCTGGTCTTTTATGTTGTGATTACCTCTAATATTTTTGTGCATTTTTACTTAAGTCTGTTCTTGAGGTTAGGATGTCTTTTATAGGTTGTCATGAGTTTAAGCTTAAAGAAAAAGCACAATGTGAAGAGATGCTCAATGTTAATAGTAGGTGTGTTCTTAAATTGAGTGAACTAGATTTTATTTGAAAAGACCGAAAGAGCTATAGGTATGGGGTAAAGCTTATTCGAGGGAAAGCAAGGTTTTAAGTATGGGGTTTGGATGTGGATAAAAGTAGTTTTTTAATGGTATAGATTACGTCACATTTCACTTGTTTAAGACGCTTTTGAGCATACTTTATATGAATTAGGCTTACATAGCTTGCTTTGATGTCTAGATTAAAAAGTAAAGGATTATGCATTGATTTGGAGCCTTATGGAGAAATTATGGAGACTTGAAGTCTGAGTAGAATCATAGGAAGATGATCTGGAGCATGTCCATGGTTAGGAGATCAAGTTAGGAGCTTAACACAGGCAAAATGGTAAAAAAGGTGAAAAATACACATATTTTCCTCTTAATTTATGCCATGATCCATGCATGTGCAAAAGGGGCAGCCCGGTGCACTAAAGCTCCCGCTATGCGCGGGGTCCGGGGAAGGGCCGGACCACAAGGGTCTATTGTACGCAGCCTCACCTTACATTTCTGCAAAGGGCTGTTTCCACGGCTTGAACCCGTGACCTCCTGATCCATGCATGTGCATGTATGATATATATGCATGCCATCAGAAGGAGATTGTCATGACCCAGACCATCGTGCGTGGCACCCACCCAATCTCCGGATGAGCAAACCAATAGAGTTCCACACTTAGCCTAGACTAACAGCCTAAAACAAGCAGTAAAAAGTAAACTAGCAATTCAAATCATCAAAGAACTATATCATTAAAATTATCCTGCAGAAAATACCCCTAGAAACTGAAAGTCGCAGTACTAAACAATTCTACCAACATCTAGAGTACGGGAATGCAACCCCAAAACTTAAACAATAAAAGAGATAGTCTAAGCCCCAAACAATTGGGCTATAACTTAAAAGATAAGCATCAAGGCGGCTTGGTCGAACGACTCACCCTTGATATCTTGGAACACTCTGGCCTATAGGTGAGGTCGTGCGTCAACCTCCAGAAGATATTTTGTACTTACAACAAAAACAAGCAAGTGCGGTATCAGTACACAACCACCGTGTACTGGTAGGATCATCAATAAGTTTCTAAATAAACAGTGTATAAGAAGTACAACAAATCAAGTAATTAGTATGGAAGACATGCAACAAGTCAACAGACCCTAGACTACAAGTCTCTACCTAGCTTGTTCCCGCATGGAATCCATCTCTGATAACTCTAAACCACAATCATATACCAATAACTATACCTTTTTGTCTAGCTCGGACCCACCCTGGGATCTCCTCTAAACAACACCTAAGTGTCAATGAACAACCCGTCCTAATCCAAGACCTACTCAACAATTATAATAAAATTTCCCGGTCACTCAAGGACCACCAATACAAGTATCACATTTAAGTAAAACAACCCATTCCACTCACGGAACCAATAACAGTCAATGCAATACAATAATAACAATGCAAAGATACACTAAAATAAACCCATACCAGGCGTGGTACCCGAGCCAACCATTAGTATCCCATAACAGGCATGGTACCCGAGCAAATAATTAGTATTCTCATACCAGGCGTGGTACCCGAGCCAACCAAATGTCAACAATCCACAATCAATAGGTGAACAAACAACTTGTAAACCAACAAGCAACACACCATTCAATTCACAGACTGTAAAACAGGACCCTTAGACATTATACACAATTCCTCTAAACAATGTAATTCATACAAGCACTTAGATAAGAGTACTAACATATACCACATTCACAGGAATCGTAAGCCATCACCTACCTCAAAATTATCCAAGCTTTACTCCACCCGAGCTTTCTCGTGTTTCGGATTCCTTTCTCATTCTTGGTCTAAAATAACATACAAGTGCATGAAATTAACAAACAAGGCCTGCACATTACCCGGATTATACCAAATCCCAGAACCTCAGGCCACCCATGATCATTCCACCCTTTTCCTGAGCTTTCCCGCCGTTAATTTTCCTAGTTCTATCATTTTCACGGATAAAAATAGAGAATTTAACAACATATGATCATTATATTTCACTTTTAACAATACCCAAGAACTTTCATGTTTAGAATTCCCTTTCTTCCTCGGATTCCACCATTCCAAGGTTATTCCAACCTTCCCCTAAGTTCCCTCCTAGCAATTCTACAGCATAGGAAAAGTAGTGCGAAGTTTGGGGAGTAGAAACCTTACCTTAGGGAAGAAAAACGATGAAGAATGGAGGTAAAACACCTGAAAATGCCCTACTTCTTCTCCCAAATGAATTGTAGAAAACTGAACTATTTTGGGGAAGTTTCTACATTAAAAACCCATCGGCCCGCTATAGCGGTCCCCTCTCTGCTATAGCGGTCCCGATATAGAGAATGACTTCCGCTATAGCGGTCTTAAGCAGCGTTGACCGCCTTGACCATCGCTATAGCGGTATTTTCCACCGCTATAGCGGAGGTCACCACGGTGGAGCCATTGTGCTTGTCACAGACAGAATGTCCAAAAATCTCTACAATTTGGTCATTTGACAACACACTTGCTTCCCCCTATGACCTAAAACAACCCCTCTACCTCAAATGCGATTCCGGGAGTTCTACTTACCCAAATTCAATTCCTAAAAGTCCCCGGACTCCTTTATGTCTTGGCTACGTGGAAAACTAGCTCAAAAAAAGATACCTAACCCAATCCTTACCAGGATTTCCCTAGACTCCACCTCGCTCCAAATTCGGCCTAGGCTAGCCTAGCCCAGAATTTCAAACTCCCCAACCCAGAGTTTTCTAACTCTAAAACTTGGCACGATTGGACTATCCGTAACGACTGACCCGATCATTACAACAGATACACATTAACCATCGTTCGTCCCTGAATGATCAAACCTAAATTTATGGAAATATATGTGAGTAAGTGTAGTACCTGAATCCTCAAACAACTGAGGGTACTTATCTCACATGTCCTTCTCAGTTTCTCAAGTGGCTTCCTCAATTGGATGATGCTTCAACTGAACTTTTACCATGTCAATCACCTTTGTCCATAACCTCCGGACATCCCGACCAAGAATCAAGACTGGTTCCTCTTCATAATGAAGATCTTTGTCGAAAAGTACCTCATCCCACTTGATGATGTAATCCCCATCCCCATGGTATTGATTAAGTATGGATACATGAAATACAGGATTAACGCCTGACAAACTGGGTGGCAGTGCTAACTTATAAGCCACTGGCCTCACAATCTCAAGAACCTCAAACGGACCGATGAACCGAGGGCTAACCTTACCCTTCTTACCAAACTGCATAACTCCCTTTATTGGTGACACCTTCGGTATTACCAGTTCATCAATCTGAAATGCCATGTCACGGACCTTACGATCTGCATACTCCTTTTGCCTGCTTTGGGTAGCCACCAATTTGGCCTGAATGCCCCTTACCTTTTCCTGTGCTTCCTTTACTAAGTCCACGCCCAATGGCTTTACATCACCTTTCTCAAACCACCCAATCGGTGATCTGCAGTTCCTTCCATACAATGCCTCAAATGGTGCCATGCCAATACTGGAGTGGTAGCTATTGTTGTACGAGAATTCGCAAAATGATAGAAACTGGTCCCAATGTCCCCCGAAGTCCATCACACACGCTCTTAGCATGTCCTCCAATTCCTGGATCATCCTCTCCGACTGACCATTAGTCTGAGGATGGATGGATGTGCTAAAGGTGAGTTTTGTACCCAACTGTTCATGTAACTTGCCCCAAAACTTAGAGGTAAACTGCGTACCCCTGTCTGAAATGATGGAAAGTGGTACCCCATGTAATCAAAGTCATATTCATAATAATGAGAAGAGATTCTTACAATATAATGAAAACAATCTTCAAATATCCAAGCACAAGAAAAACCAAGATCCCAAGAACAAATCAAGAACACGAATTCAAGAAGAAGAAAACGTGTTGTTGCTCTCAAAACCACCTAAAAACTCTTCTAAAACTATTGGGTGAACAACTTGTAAAATAAACCTAACATAGGGTATTTATAGGAGTCTAGGAAACAAATCCCAAAAACGTTTGGATTCCGCGTCGCGCTTCTGCCTTAACTTGACGGCCAGGCTGACGGACCGTCACCAGCTTGATGGACCGTCGCCTTGGCCGTCACCACTAGACAGTGGCACTGCCCAACTTGACGGTCACTGTGACGGACCGTCACATGTGTGACAGACCGTCACTCAGGCCGTCACTCTTATCCAGAATGTCTTTTTGCTAGTATTTCCTTCCGTTTCCATGTTTGTCCCTATTTCCTGAAAACACAACATAAAACATCAAAAACGACGACGGTTGCTTGAAAACGTACGATTGTTCTTAGTTTAAAGGAGTCGAAAGTGCCGTAAAATGGCGGCACATCAAGTACTCCCCAACAGATCTCCAAGCATGAATCACAGCGATCTAACGGCGATGGCCCACACTAGGATCTGCACCCAAAGATGCAGGGGTAGGGGTGAGCACCAAATGCGAAGCATAAGGTACCTAGTAGGTATCATAGGCCGACTAGGCACATATTAGATAAAAGCGTAGTAACAGACAGAATAGAAGCAATCAATCACAGAAATCAACGAAAGGTACACAGGAACTAGCCCAGAGGGAAATCAATAGAACCACATGTGAGGCCAGTAAGCAGAATATACACACCATAGGCAAAGGTGGAAGTAAGAAATAACGCACCTAGGGTCCTTGCAAATACAGTGTATACATAATAAGTTTACGAAATAGACGGTATACCGGTAACCTCAAGTGTAAGAAGAAGAGAGAGAAAGAGTAATGATAGGCATGCTCACAGACATGAATCAAACTCAACTAATCATATCAATCTCAAATCTAGAAACTAACAGTCTAGCAGTAACTAATTTCATAATTAACCGTAACAGGGAACAATTCTACAAGTAAATAGCAAGAGTCTACCTACAGTCCCCCGGCCGCCCATACAACCGAGGAACACAAACAAGTGAAAATAAACCCTCCGGCATCCCATACTACCGGAGCGTACAATCAACAAACAACAAACAAGGGTGAAACCTCAAACAATGAATGATATGATGCATGAAGATCTCAAGTGAAATGGTATCTCTGTATGTACCTCCTCCGGTGCTGATCCGGCCCAGCAGGTAGGTTCCATGGAAGGACACTGTCCGTATACCTCTACTCCGCCGTATACCCTTCCTCCGGCACATGCAGCCCGAAGCCCAAGGCCCGGATGGCAAGGTCCATGGAGGTCCCAGACCCCATACTAAATCTCAGTATCAAAATATGTCATCCGGAAGCAAGTCCGGGTTCAAGATAGAGACCCAGTCTCGAATATGCATGCCCAGACCCTGTCCAGGACTAAAGTAGTAGGAAAATATCTCAAAAAAAAAACCCCTCCAAGGGTGGCCGGGCATAACCGGGTCTAAACAGTAGAAAGTCATCTCAGGTGCTCGGTCTGACCGAGGCTAAAAATCATCTCAAGTAGCAAGAAAACTCAACTAGCACCCCGGCCCTGCCGAGTCTAGCGTTAGTAGTAAAACTGGTGTTTTAAAACATAATTTTACTTTCTTTTACCCAAGAATATTCATAAGTTAAATCAAACCATTTCCAAATTATTTCCATCAAAAACGGGCCTCCCAGGCCATGCAAGGTTTAGAAAATGGTGCCAGTAGGCCCGAAGCCCAAACCGTAGTATAACATGTATAAAACCTCTTTATATGCATGAAAATGGTATGATCAAACACAATAGCTGCCCAGCAGCTCACAATCAACCTATCAACCCTGCACAGGCCCACAGCTACTCAGCAAGCATAACCAGCCTAGAAGGATAATTCTATGCCCGGGACTCGCGGACATTCCTAAAATCCCACCTTCTATGTTCCAGAGTCAACAAGGTCTCACAGGACCACAAGGGTAAATAAAATATATCGGCAAATACTACAAGCAACGGAGGAACAAAAGTAGGCAGACATGAATAAATCGGTCGAGGTCTGTGGTACCAACCTAATAAACCAACCCAAGGATGCCCATTAATACAATTTTATCCTATATATGTGGAGTCTGGAGAAAATAAATCGTAACCTACCTGTCGTCCGATGACAAGCCGCTAGAACAATGATGTTCAAACCCGAATTGCTCCGAGAAACTCCGAACCAAAAATCAAACCCAACGCAAAAATAATTTCCCGCAAGTACGTTTCTTTAGCGTGGATTAATAGCAAAATTGATCGAATAAATTTGCTTGACTTGGAAACCAAGAATGAAAGAACAAGGTGGAGTACCTATCTATATATCATCACACGCATAGTAATTGAAATAATGAATGAATTGGTCTCTATTTTCATTACCAATTTGTAATTGAAAACTAAAGATCATAAGGGGCACTTTATAATTTAATAGAATGACTAACCTTCCAGTGATGCCACCACTTACATTAACTTTGCTGGACACTCCCTCCACCTCCACGTGTGAGGTGGAGGTGACACCCAACATATTCCTTTCCCAATATGTACCTACTCAGGTATTGCATAAGCATGGTAAAATAAATATAGCTTTTTGAATATACCATAATTAATAGAAAATCATTTCAAATAAAACCTACTATATTATAATAATAATTTTTAACATAACTAAATTTACAATCTCCGTTAAAATATTACAATGTATAAAAACCTTATAAAATAAATACATATACAATTATATCGTAACAAAAATATTTGTCATAAACCTTTAAAATATTTTGAAAAGGTAATAATAATATAATTTTTTACCCAATTCAACTTTCAAATAAAATATTTTCAAATACGCACGATTTCGATACTCAAGAACCCTCTTGGAACCCTCCCTTATGCTTTCTCACTATTTTGGAGCTGAAATGGCATTTTAAAACGTGAAGTTGAGGCTTAAATCGAGTTTGACCCGACCCGGTTCGCGACCCAGTTCGCAACCCATTTTCTGCCAGATAGTCCGCGGTAAAACAATCATAACGTTTTACTCCGAGATCAGTTGGCCGTGAGGTTTTGTGCGTTGGAAACTAGACTCGTAGACCTTCGATTTGGTATTTTGGGGGACTTCTAACTCTTTATATATTGAGAGAAAATCTCTGAGACATTTTACCCAAAGTTCAGAAAATTTATTAAAGAACTTACGATAACTTTTGCTGACTTGCTTGACGTCAAAACTTATAATGCGACCAAACAAATGGACCCGACACCGAAATACCAGTCCTGACGAGCCTTAAGTGACTTGGGTCCGCTACAAAGAAGCTCTAACGGTTCAAGAAAAACGTATACGTGGAAATAACCGGAAGGGTCATTACATCATCCACTACTAAAAAGGACTTTCATCCTCGAAAGTCAAGGTCAAGGGGGTACCTGAAGGCTAAAATAGTTGCGGATACTGATCCCGCATATCTCTCTAGGTCTCCCAGGTAGCCTCCTCGATTGGACGGTGCCTCCACTGAACCTTAACAACCGGGATCTCTCGAGACCTCAATCTCTTGACATCTCTGGCCAAAAATAGATGTCGGCTCCTCAACAAAGGCTAAACCCTCATCCAACTGAACTGAATCCCCTTGCAACACATGAGACTCATTTGGGACATACCGACGCAACATCAAAACATGAAATACAGGATGTATAGCTGAAAACATCGGAGGCAAGGCTAGCTGATAGGCAACGCTACCAACCCTCTGAAGAATCTTAAACGACCCAATGTACCTGGGGCTAAGCTTGCCCTGCCTACCAAATCTCATCACGCCCTTCATGGGCGATACACGGAGAAATACCAAGTCACCGACACTAAACTTCAAGGCATGAAGCCGACGATTAGCATAACTCTTTTGCCTGCTCTGAGCTGCCCGAAGTCTGTCCTGAATCACTCGGACTCAGTCTAAGGAATCTCGAAGCAAATCTGTGCTCTGTGGCCCAGAACTAAAACCATCAAACCAACCCACCGGTGATCTGCAACGCCTGCCATACAAAGCTTCAAAAGGTGCCATGCCGATATTCGAATGGAAGCTGTTATTATAAGCAAACTCTACCAAGGGAACAAACTGATCCCATGAACCTCCAAAGTCAAGAACACAGGCCCGAAGCATGTCCTCCAGAATCTGAATGGTCCTCTCGGACTGGCCATCTGTCGGAGGGTAGAAAGCGGTACTAAGATGAACCTCTGTACCCAAATCTCGCTGAATAGCCCTCCAGAACTGAGATGTGAACTGAGTGCCGCGGTCTGAAATAATAGAAGCTAGGACCCCATGCAATTGAACAATCTCACGAAGGTAGATCTGAGCTAACCTCTCTGCACCATAAGAAGTATGAACCGGCAAGAAATGTGCTGACTTAGTCAGCCTATCAACAATCACCCATATGGAATCAAACCCATCAGAAGTACGAGGCAAACCAACAACGAAGTCCATAGTAATCCCTTCCCACTTCCACTCAGGAATGGGAAGTCGCTGCATCAAACCACCAGGTCTCATATGCTCGAACTTAACCTGCTGACAGTTCAAGCACCGAGATACGAAATCTGCTATATCCCGCTTCATACCACTCCACCAGTAAAACTGCCTTAGGTCTCTATACATCTTTGCTGTGCCAGGGTGAATGGAGTATCTAGTACAATGTGCCTCATGAAGTATCAACTGAATCAAATCACTAATCCTTGGAACACAAAGGCGACCATCAAACCTAAGAACCCCATCTGAATCTAGAGTAGCCCGACTGGTCTCACCCTGAACAACCCGATCACGAAGGTCACACAACTGCTGATCCTCAAACTGACTGCTCTGAATCTGATCAATCAAAGTAGAACAAACCTCAACACTGGCGAGAACTCTGCTAGGATCCGACAAGTCAAGCCTAACCAAACGGTTAGCCAAGGACTGGATGTCCCAGGCCAACGGTCGCTCTAAAACTGAAAGATAAGCTAAGCTACCCATACTCACTGCCTTTCGGCTCAAGGCATCTGCTACCACGTTTGCCTTGCCCTGATGATACAGAATAGTGAAGTCATAGTCCTCCAGTAACTCGACCCATCTCCTCTATCTCGAGTTCAACTCTCGCTGACTCGTGATATACTGAAGACTACGGTGATCGGTGAAGATCTCACAGTTTACTCCATATAGGTAATGCCTCCAGATCTTGAGTGCGAAAACTAACGCCGCCAACTCTAAGTCATGAGTGGGGTAGTTGCGCTCGTGAACCTTCAGCTGCCTCGACGCATATGCTATTACTCGACCCTGCTGCATCAACATACAACCAAGACCAACCCCACAAGCATCACAGTACACGAAGAAGCTCTGACCCTCAACCGGCAAAGTTAAAACTGGAGCTGAAGTCAATAAGGCCTTAAGCCTCTGGAAGCTATCCTCACACTGATCCAACCACTGAAATGGGACATTCTTCCTAGTCAGCATAGTCAAGGGTGCTGCTATGGAAGAGAATCCCTCAACAAACCGTCTGTAATAACCTGCTAACCCAATAAAGCTGCGAACCTCAGTAGCAGTAGTAAGTCTAGGCCAATCACAAACCGCAGAAATCTTCCCCGGGTCAACCCTAATCCCATCCTTAGACACCACGTGCCCTAGGAATGCAACTGACTCAAGCCAAAACTCGCACTTTGAGAACTTGGCATAAAGCCGATGATCTCTCAAAGTCTGGAGTATAACCCTCAAGTGCTGCTCATGCTCATCTCTACTACGCGAGTATACTAAGATGTCGTCTATAAAAACTATCACAAATGAGTCCAAATACAGGCCAAGAACCCTGTGCATCAAATTCATAAAGGCTATGGGGGCATTAGTCAACCCAAAAGACATCACCAGGAACTCATAATGGCCATAACGTGTCCTGAATGCTGTCTTAGGGATGTCCTCCACCCTAATCCTCAACTGATGGTAGCCAGACCTTAAATCAATCTTTGAAAACACGACTGAACCCTGAAGCTGATCAAACAAGTCATCAATCCTCGGCATCGGATACCTATTCTTCACTGTCACCCTATTCAGCTGCCGATAATCAATACACATGCGCATCGACCCATCCTTCTTCTTCACGAAGAGAACAGGAGCACCCCACGGTGACACACTAGGTCTAATAAACCCCTTAGCTTACAGATCCTGGAGCTGCTCCTTAAGCTCCCTCAACTCAGCAGGAGCCATACGGTAAGGAGAAATAGAAATGGGCCTGGTGCCCGGCTCTAACTCAATAGTGAAATCAATATCTCTCTCAGGTGGAAGGCCTTGAAGGTCGGTAGGAAACACATCGAGGAAGTCTCTAACCACAGGAACATACTCAGGAGAAGTGGGGTTAGCACTAACATCTCGGACATATGCTAGATAAGCTAAACACCCGCAGGAAATCAACTTCCTAGCTCGAAGATAAGAGATGATCCCAGATGGTGCATGGCTAACAGAACCCTGCCACAAAACCGGGGATACACCGGGCACAACTATGGTAATGGTCTTGGCATAACAATCCAAAACCACACGGTCAGGGGATAACCAGTCCATGCCCAGTATAACATCAAAATCTAGCATATCAAGAATCATCAAATCACCCCAAGTCTCTGAATCACCAATAGATAGCATACAAGATCTCACAACCCGATCTACTACTAAAGAATTTCATACTGGGGTCGAAACAGAAACAGGGACAGATAATGGCTCACTAGCCAACCCCAAACAAGGAACAAAGTAGGCAGATACATATGAACAAGTGGATCCAGGATCAAATAAAGCCATATCAGACTGATGGCACACATAAATCGTACATGTAATCACAGCATCTGATGCCTCTGCCTCTGGTCTCCTAGGGACCGCGTAAAACTGACGACGACCTCCACCTGCCCAACCACCATCCCTACCACCTGCTCTGCCACGCGGAGCACCACCTCTACTCTGACGACCACCCCCTCTAGCCGGAGGCTGAACTGCTCATAAAGGCTCAGCCAACTGAACTGTACCCTGCTGAGGGCAATCTCTAGCAAAATGACCAATCGCACCACAAGTAAAATAAGCCCCTGACGGCCTACTCAGTCAAGATGAACCAGCAGATCCCATATAACCACCACTACCTGATGCCCCAGAAACTGTACCCCTCGAAGACTGGCCGCTATAGCCCTGATGGCTGCTCTGACCCTGCTCACACTAGGCACTATCAAAAGTCTGAAGGGAAGCCTGAATCGGTCGGCTGGACTAACCTTGGTACTGTTGTGGCTGATAACTCAGGCTCCACTGGCCAGGACCTCTACCACCATATCTGGAACCACTATAGACACGCTGATGTCGAGGTCTCTTATCTCTGGACCCCTGATCATGTCATTGTAAGTCCTCCACAGTGCGGGCATAGTCTACAATAGCCTGGAATGACCGACCACTGGCAATCAATATCTCAGCTGGCTGCCTGATCTCTGGCCTCAAACCCCATACAAATCTACGAATCCTATCAGCCTCGGTAGGAATGATCATAGCTTCGAACGGTGCTAGCTGATGAAAATGGGTCTCATACTCTGAGATAGTTGTAGACCCCTGCACAAGGTGAGTAAACTGCTCTCTGCGATGCTCACGATCACTCTGAGGTAGGAACTTGGCCATAAAGGCCTCATAAAACTCAGACCAGGCAAAAAGAGGTGACGATGGTGGTCTACAAGCAACGTGGGCCTTCCACCATAACTTCGCTAGGCCCTCCAACTGATAGGTAGTATAACCAACCCCGTGAGTCTCCAACAAACCCAAATGATGCAACATCTCCTCACAAGTAGTAATAAAGTCATGTAGATCCTGTCCAGAAGTACCAGCAAACCTCGGAGGTGCTAACCTAAAAAACCTACCCAACGCCTTCTACTCTAACTCTGTCATAACTGGGCGAGGAGCAAGAGGCTGTGCAACAGATGGAACCGGAATGACCTCCACACGGGGAGCCATAGTAGCCGGCTGTGCTCCTGAGCTCTGTGCACCCAGGGCTTCCCCCTGAGTGGATGTCTGTGCTACCTCCGAAGGCCGCTCTCCAATCACACCCAAAAGCTGTAATAGTAATCCCCGAATATCTGGAGACTGAGCTGCGGCTGGAGCTGGCACAGAAGTGGGCACTGGGGCTGGTACTGGAGCTGGTGCTGGAGCTGGTGGTACCTGGGCTGCCCCCTGATCCACATGCTGCTCGGGCTCTGTCTCCACCCTAGCATCTCTAGCAGGTGCCACTGATTGAGGGCGTCCTCGACCCTTAGCTGGAGTGGGAGGCTCATCTCCGCGTGACGCTGATGATCTCGTACGAACCATCTGCGGAAGAATGAAGTAGAAAAAATGAGATCTCCAGAAACTTCAACGGTTCTACGCACGACACAGAAGCAAGGAAAGAGTCAAATTTCCTAAAATGACACTGTAGCCTCCCAAAGATTGAGTACGTACGTCTCCGCCCCGATCCGCAGGACTCTAATAGACATTGGCTCCTATACCGATGACACCGGTGAACCAAAAGCTCTGATACCAAGTTGTCACGACCCAATTTCTCAGCCATGATGACACCTACAACCCCCGGTAAGTGAACCAATCCCCGTAGCCCAGAACAGTTAGTAATGGGCTACTATCTAGCATATATGGGAACAAGACGAAGAGAACAAATAAAAGGGATATAAATATATACATATGCGAAAGCTAAACCAAACCCCAAGAGCTGGTATCATAGTGAACAAAAACTACATACATGGAGTGCAAACGATCCAAAACAATATATACAGATGTCTCTGAATGGTAATAGAGTACATGAAGCAAAAGATAAACTAAAGCTAAGCTCCGATCACCAAGAGCTCACCCTCAGTCTGAAGTAGTCCCCAATAGATCTCCAAGCACAAATCACAGCAATCTAACGGCAATGGCTCACGCTAGGATCTGCACCCAAAGATGCAGGGGGTAGGGGTGAGCACCAAATGCGAAGCATAAGGTACCCAGTAGGTATCATACGCCGACTGGGCACATATAAGATAAAAGCGTAGTAACAGACATAATTGAAGCAAGCAGTCACAGAAATCAATGAAAGGTACACAGGAACTAGCCCAGAGGGAAATCAACAGAACCACATGTGAGGCCAGTAAGCATAATATACACATCATAGGCACAGGTGAAAGTAAGAAATAACGCACCTGGGGTCCTTGCAAATACAGTGTATACATAATAAGTTTACGAAATGGACGGTATATCGGTAACCTCAAGTGTAAGAAGAAGAGAGAGAAAGAGTAATGATAGGCATGCTCAAACACATGAATCAAATTCAACTAATCATATCAATCTCAAATCTAGAAACTAACAGTCTAGTAGTAACTAATTTCATAATTAACCATAATAGGGAATAATTCTACAAGTAAATAGCAAGAGTCTACCTACAGTCTCCCGGCCGCCCATACAATCGAGGAACACAAACAAGTGAAAACAAACCCTCCGACATCCCATACTACCGGACCGTACAATCAACAAACAACAAACAAGGGTGAAACCTCAAACAATGAATGATATGATGCATGAAGATCTCAAGTGAAATGGTATCTCTATATGTACCTCCTCCGGTGCCGATCCAGCTCAGCAGTTAGGTTTCATGGAAGGACACTGCCCGTATACCTCTACTCCGCCGTATACCCTTCCTCCGACACACGCAGCCCGAAGCCCAAGGCCCAGATGGCAAGGTCCATGGAGGTCCCAGACCCCATACTAAAACTCAGTATCAAAACATGTCGTCCGGAAGCAAGTCTGGGTTCAAGATAGAGACCCAGTCTCGAATATGCATGCCCAGACCCTGTCCAGGACTAAAGTAGTAGGAAAATATCTCAAAAAAAACCCCTCCAAGGGTTCCCGGGCATAACCGGGTCTAAACAGTAGAAAGTCATCTCAGGTGCTCGGTCTGACCGAGGCTAAAAATCATCTCAAGTAGCAAGAAAACTCAACTAGCACCCCGGCCCTGCCGAGTCTAGCGTTAGTAGTAAAACTGGTGTTTTAAAACATACTTTTACTTCTTTTTACCCAAGAATATTCACAAGTAAAATCAAACCATTTCCAAATTATTTACATCAAAAACGGCCCCCCCGGGCCATGCAAGATTTAGAAAATGGTGCCAGTAGGCCCGAAGCCCAAACCGTAGTAAAACATGTATAAAACCTCTTTATATGCATGAAAATGGTATGATCAAACACAATAGCTGCCCAGCAGCTTACAATCAACCTATCGACCCTGCACAGGCCCACAGCTACTCAGCAAGCATAACCAGCCTAGAAGGATAATTCTATGCCCGGGACTCGCGGACATTCCCAAAATCCCACCTTCTATGTTCCAGAGTCAACAAGGCCTCACAGGACCACAAGAGTAAATAAAATATATCGGCAAATACTACAAGCAACGGAGGAACAAAAGTAGGCGGACATGAATAAAACGGTCGAGGTCTGTGGTATCAACCTAATAAACCAACCCAAGGATGCCTATTAATACAATTTTATCCTATATATGCAGAGTCTGGGGAAAATAAACCGTAACCTACCTGTCGTCCAATGACAAGCCACTAGAACAACGATGTTCAAACCCGAATTGCTCCGAGAAACTCCGAACCAAAAATAAAACCCAACGCGAAAATAATTTCCCGCAAGAACGTTTCTTTAGCGTGGATTAACAACAAAATTGATCGAATAAATTTGCTTGACTTGGAAACCAAGAATGAAAGAATAAGGTGGAGTACCTATCTATATATCATAACACGCATAGTAATTGAAATAATGAATGAATTGGTCTCTGTTTTCATTACCAATTTGTAATTGAAAAGTAAAGATCGTAAGGGGCACTTTATAATTTAATAGAATGACTAACCTTCCAGTGATACCACCACTTACATTAACTTTGCTGGACACTCCTTCCACCTCCACGTGTGAGGTGGAGGTGACACCCAACATATTCCTTTCCCAATATGTACCTACTCGGGTATTGCACAAGTTCGTGATAAAATAAATATAGCTTTTTGAATATACCATAATTAATAGAAAATCATTTCAAATAAAACCTACTATATTATAATAATAATTTTTAACATAACTAAATTTACTATCTCCGTTAAAATATTATAATGTATAAAAACCTTATAAAATGAATACATATACAATTATATCATAACAAAAATATTTTTCATAAACCTTTAAAATATTTTGAAAAGGTAATAATAATATAATTGTTTACCCAATTCAACTTTCAAATAAAATATTTTCAAATACGCATGATTTCGATACTCAAGAACCCTCTTGGAACCCTCCCTTATGTTTTCTCACTGTTTTGGAACTAAAATGGTGTTTTAAAACGTGAAGTTGAGGCTTAAATCGAGTTTGACCCGACCCGGTTCACGACCCGGTTCGCAACCCGTTTTCTGCCAGACAGTCCACGGTAAAACAGTCATAACTTTTTACTCTGAGATCAGTTGGCCATGAGGTTTTGTGCGTTGGAAACTAGACTTGTAGACCTTCGATTTGGTATTTCGGGGGACTTCTAACTCTTTATATATTGAGAGATAATCTCCGAGACATTTTACCCAAAGTTCAGAAAATTTATTAAAGAACTTACGATAACTTTTGCCGACTTGCTTGACTTCAAAACTTATAATGCGACCAAACAAATGGACCCGACACCGAAATACAGGTCCTGACGAGCCTTTGAATCAAATAAAGAGGTGTCAGTCATATTGAAAGGTTCGAGGAGTACTTCGTGGTAGAGTAGGATCTTATTATTGATTTTACCTTATCACTCTATTTTTCTGTGATTCCTTCAGCATATAGAATAACTGTGGGCTCGTAGCCATAGCTTGAGTTTGGACAGAGTTCCAAGTTAGTTTCCTTGTTTGGAGGGTGATTTTATTGGGATGTTATGTTTGTATACACTTGTGATTATTGCCATATATTCATACATGCATATACATAGATATTGACCCGGTTGAGGGAAATTACTAGATTTTTGGTTTTCAAATGAGATTCTTCACTTTACTACGGTTGTAGATTTTAGAAAAGGTTGCACTACTTTCTTACTAGTTTTCTTGTGATGGAAAGACTATTTTACAAGTCACTACTCGATACGACATAAAATTCTAGTCCATTTCTACTACTCTGTCTGATGTAAGTTTCTGGTCCATTTCTACATTACTTTAGTTTCTACGTCTAATTGAGATTCTGGGCATGTCTGAGGTAAGATTTTGGGCTTTCACTGCATCGGCAGCATACTGCATCATAGCATCCCATATTGCATGCATTTTCCTGTATTCATATTTGAGTGTTTATTTATGTCTTTATTCTTATAATCTTCAACATTATCTTGTGTTGTACGAGATTCTAGGTTAGATTTCATTTATGTTTATCTTTCAAACTCCTTATATTATATATTATCTTCTGATCGTAATGGGCTTATAATGCCTATTGAGTACCTCGTGTTTTGGTACACATACTATATTTCTTCATCTTTTTCTGATGCCAAACCTAGTATGAGCCACCCTCATTGATCATCTACTCATTTGAGGCCATCTTCTATTTGAATCGTGGTGAGATCCTATCATTTGGAGACTTATTGCTTTACCTCTACTCTTACTATCTTTATTTTGTACTTTGGATAGACAGTAGTATCTTGTATAGATTTATTCTAGTGCGTTGAACGCTTTTGTACCAGTGACCCCATATCCGGGGTTTAGTTCTCATGTGCATATATATTTTATCTTTTTTGGTCTCTTTAGTGCCCATTTGTATATTTTATACCGTTTTGTATATATCTATGCTGGTGGCCTTTTTGCTTACCTTTATCTTACTTCCGTTTTAGTTTATATTATCTTTTATTGTAATATTGTATCTGGGGTTTGGCTTGCCTACTGGGGAGTTTTAGCATGCGCCATCATGGCTCGAATTTGGGCCGTGAAAAGGACAATCAATGGTTCAAGTTTGGGGGTTTGATAAGTTTGTAATCTACCAACTTTTTTAGCTCTTAAGCATGACTTATTGCCTCAATCTTGTGCTTATTTGATGGTTTTTATACCTTTAATCTCTTATGTGTAGGGATTCTTAGGATTTGATGATGAACAAGGATTTTAACACAAAATTTCAATAAAGGAAGGCAAAAACCCAAGAAATAAGATAAGGGAAAAATCCAAGTTAAGAAAGGGCAATTGCGAAGCGCAGAAATCCACTTCCTACCACAAGTGGGCCGCAAATGGAAAGGAGAGATCAAGAACTGAAGTTGCACTAGAGATGCAGTACACATTTGAGAAATTGTGTATCACAGGTGCAATGCAAGAGAGAGACAGAGGACTGTCAACTTTTCATAACACTTGCGGAATGAAAGTGGAGACTTTTAGCCGCAAGTGAAGTGCATATGGATCACAAGTGTCTCGCAGGGTAATTTTGTTCGAAACTTTCCAATTGTGTTTGGGGGTTTTCAAGGACCGATCATTGCTCCTATGAAATAACCATTGCAGGGTCGATGCCATAACGGTGGAAAAAGGACCATACAAGAAGAGGTCAACTGAAACCTCCAGCTCTGCAGGAGCGTCCACGAGACTGCAGGTGCAATCTTGAAGTGGTGGAAAAAGCTCGCTCGAGTGGAGCCAGGTGCATAGTGCACCTTCTGCAGGAGCAAAGGCTGCTGACATCAACCTCCTTCATGACTATGGCTGCTTCTCCACGGGTGTGGCTCCATCAGTGCAACACAACTCTGCTAGACGACTGCACCAGCACCAGCTGCACTAGCCAAAACCAACAACACCTTAAGTCTCCAAACGTAACCTAGAGATTCATTCAGAGTCCCGTGAACACAAACCAAAAATGATACCCACCTGGAAATGATATTTTAGACTCAACAGAATTATCAAAATAACCAACGGAGGACATTTTGATGACATATTGACTGAAGTCAACACTTCGCCAATATTACCTTAAAACCACCCCAAGTGTCCAAAATGAGTCTCGAAGCCTGGGGATCCAAACCAAAGGTCCCACTAGCCCAAAATCCACGCTTTAGAGTTGATGGGATTTTTATCTGAGCATGTTTATCTAAATGTTGACCAAAATCAAACATTTCAACATTAAGAGTTCCAAAACAGGGAAACTCTTTTATAATTCAACCAAACACCTTGGAAGTGTGCCACCCATCCCGGTAAGTCAAAAAAAGCATGAAAAAGCTATGGGGAGGGTCGAAATAGTAAAAAAGCATGAAAATAGGAAATTGACCACGATGGTCATTACATGGTGCAACTGAAAAAACAAGAAGTGGGGGACCTCAAGTCCCTTAGATCCCCAAACTCCTCAAAGTGCATGAGCTTGAACTCCTTGGATGCCTCAACTACCCTATGAAAAGTATCCCTTAGCTGAGCTGTAAAAAGTACCGCCTCTTGAATCCCGAAGGTAAGACCTTTCACAAAACTGTGAATCCCTTCAGTCACATCCCATAAAATCACCAAGGCATGGTAGGACAATGCATATAATCAAGTCTGATACTCAATCAATGAGATCCCATCCTTAGTAAAGTGCTCAAACTGATTTCTACACTTGTCACGACCCAACAACTGGGCCGTGCGGGCACCTACTTTGAGTCACCTAGATAAGACAAACCTTACCACCCAATCTAAATAAGTATGCAGAAGTAATTAAGAAAACATAACTTTACCTTTAATGTTCAAAATAGTTACAAAAACTCTGAGTACAATGAAATCTTTTACAACAATTCAATTTGAAGCCCTCTCTAGGAACTAGTCTAAATATGTACAAGATCTTCCAAGAGAAGTACAATAGCAAACAGGACACAACTCTAACCATAGGAGGAGAGGAGTAGAAGCTGCTGGAGATCACCGTTGTTTTTACCTAGGAAACATCACTGAATCTTGCAACCAGACTATACCAAGGCATAGAAAGAGTAGTATCAGTATCATCAGTCGACCCGAATCCACCATACAACATCATGTAAATATCCAAAAAAAAGTGTGCGTCATAACAGTTATACACTCGGGTATTTTATCAACAACTCTTACTACCCAAATATGCTTCAAGTGAATTCCATTCACCTTTCCCCCAAGCCTCATTTCCCTATTTTGCTGCCAACTCGAACATTAGAGAACACGCTACCCTATTAACCTGGTCATATGCTGACCCCTTATAAACCTTAGACTCTCCGAGCCTACCCATCTTGTCAAACACTAGAACTATAATATTTTTATCTTTTGTCCACCCTTGTAAAGTGTGGCCTAAAGTAGCAAAAAGTGTGACCTTTGATCAAAGGCTACGCTTTTGGCCTTTAGGCCACGCTTTTTCGGGGGTGGGATAAAAGGGCGTAACGATTGACTTTAGACCACACTTTTTAAGTGTGTTCATAGCAGCTACGCCTAAAAAGTGTGGCCTAAGAGTTACAAAGGCCACACTTTGAAGCATCTCATTGGCAAAAGGTATATTTGATAATTCTACACTTTGAAAGCGTGGTCTTAGCTTATTATTGGCCACGCTTTCAAAGTGCAGCCTTTTATACCTCTTCTACAACAACACTTATAAAGTGTAATCTTTTCTTATATACATGCACACCATTGACATTCCTATAGCCAATCGTTTGAAGTGTTGGACATTGTCTAGAGTTTTATGGCCAGAAATTCTAATTAGAAAATAATGTTTTTGGTTTGCATATATTCACTAATATCACATTATTATATATATATATATACACACACCCCCATACATATATAAACGATCTGTGCTAAATAAATTCACTAAGCACCAAAATGACTTAGAAAGCAATATATAAAGATTTGCAATAAACTTCCAAAATAACAATGTATTCAAATGTACTACAGATGCTTAGAAAGCAATATAATCAAGATCTGTGCTAAATAAATTCAAGTTACAAAATATATTCAAACATTTATCAAAATAGTTCAAAAACTCTTTATCATTCACTTCAATAGGTCGAGTTGACTTATAGCCACCATTCAAATTTGACCACCGATATTTTCCTACACATTCAAAATGAAATTAAAAGTTAGGAAAAAATCATGTTCAACACTAGGCACATAAAAATGAGAAAACTCAATAGTCATAACTACAACTAAAATACCAAATACATCTACATCACTGAACCAATAGCATCAACTCAATCTGGGTTTTGTGTTTTGCCCAGAGAAGTAAGCAGTGAAATATATCCACAAACCAAAAACAAATAGTAATTCATCTTTTCCCTGAGGCATCTCCTAGAATCCTTCTCAGAGACAGTAAAATCAGAGATGTGAATACTCAAGCATAATAGCAACAAAAAGCAATTTTGACCACAAGTAAAGCTTTTCAATTTTCATCAACTCACTAAACCAATAGCAGTATAATTTTAAAATTCAGTACATTATTTCCAGAAAATATCTAAAGCAATAGCCTGCAACATTATTTACAGTTCATAAGATATCAGTGACCAAGCAGTTAAAAAACAAATCTGAATTAAGCATCCGAAGAAGCTTGACTTATCAACTGAAACTTTTCACAACTGCAGTAACTATTATTTCCAAGCTTAAGTAAAATGTTTAAGTGATCTCGTTTCACATGCATACTTCCCAAAACACTTAGAATATCACTTTATATTTTTATTCAGTCCATATACAAAGGAAATTATAGTTAAAACAAATTTAAGTTAGACCTTTTTTTCAAATAAGGGTAATGAATTTTTTCATATTACATATTTCACCAAATAGGACCAATATGTTTTCTCTAGTCACAGATAGAACAATAGTCATAAAGTATTCAATATGTTACTAGACATGAAATTAGACTCACTTTATAAGATCATAAATAGCAAAATTTTATCCACAAAATATCAAATCTATCCAACTAAGAAAAGTAACATAAAATCAAGATAAACAACAAGACAAATGGACTACACACAACTTAATTGTCCAGTCAACGCATAACAAACTATGATTTACTCCATTTCTTTACCCTTTTTAGAGTTTCTAAAAAACATATCAATTAAATCTTGAAAGAATCATACACATATAGTTCATGTTGTAGAATATGAACGTTAAGAAATATGATTAAAACAGAAAGAAATTACCCTTCTTAAGAGGTTTGAAATCCATGCCAAGAAAGCTACCAGCATACCAGTTAGAAAAGATAGATATTCAACTACCTACAATAATAGAAATACTAAAATCCTAATAAATAACCAGTAGTGTTGCACCGTCTTTCACATTTAAAAGTTCAGGATTTAAGTTTCATGTGAATGTGAAATATAAAGTACCTTTGCAGAAATCAAAGCCTGAGCTGAGCCAGAAGAATTTGGTAGATTTTGCCCTTTTATAGCTTGTGCATTACTTGCATCAACAGGTGAAGGAAGGTTAGATCCATCACACCCTGGTATATCTTGAACATTTAATCCAGGGTTGTTTTGCACCAATTGACTAAAAAATGTCGCATTTTTCTCTCATTTCACACAGTTCTTCCTTAAGAGAAGTGACTTCATTGGCGTGCTTTTGTTTAAGCTTATTCATTTCATCATCTCTTTTCAGAGAACTTGATGTCACTGATCTACCATAGCATCTAAGTCGATCAGGCTTCTCCTTTCCAAACACTGCCTTGAATGCATCATCCGTTGTTTCCCCAGAATTTGGACTATCTGAAGTTCAGCCTGTGTAAAAAAAGTTTTGTAAACAACATATACAAATACAAAAATTCTCATAGAGACTGACCAAACAACTTTATCTACTATCATGCTAACAACATCCAGATTGTGACCATAGAGTAGATAAAAGAAAGATACACAAGCTACACAGATAGCTGAATTTAAATATGTAACAAGTCTAATGACATCACACAAAGTCAGACCAAATAAGAGCTTAGAAAGTTGGTCACTAATGTTAAGATCTTCTATCATCTCAACCAACACAAAGGAACTATGACAGTGATTATAGTATACACATGGATCTTCTTAAAAAAAAATCACATCCTGTAATGACCCTTCCGGTCATTTCCATATTTAAGTTTTGAAGTCAAGCAAATCGACAAAAGATATCGTAAGACCTTTAGCAAATTTTCTGAACCTTGGGTCAAATGTCTCGGGGCTTTTCTCCCAATATATAAAGAGTTAGAAGTCCCCCGAAATACCAAATCGAAGGTCTACGAGTCTAGTTTCCAACGCATAAAACCTCACATCCAACTGATCTCGGAGTAAAGAGTTATGACTGTTTTACCACGGACTATCTGGCAGAAAACGGGGTTGCGAACCGGGTCGCGAATCGGGTCGGGTTAAACTCGATTTAAGCCTCAACGTCATGTTTTAAAATGCCATTTCAGTTCCAAAACAGTGATAAAATATAAGGGAGGATCCCGAGAGAATTCTTGAGTATCGAGATCGTGCGTAGGCGAATTACGAGCCTAAACTTAAGAATTTTTAGCATCGTGCGTGTATTTGAAAATACGTTATTTAAAAGTTAAATTTGATAAAAATTATATTATTATTGCCTTTTCAAAATATTTTGTTATGAGATAATTGTATATGTATTTATTTTATAAGATTTTTATACTCCGTAATATTTTAACGGAAATAGTAAAATTAGTTATGTTAAAATTTATTATTATAATCTAGTAGGTTTTATTGGAAATAATTTTCTATGAATTATGGTATATTTAAAATATTATATTTATTTTACCACGAATTTATGCAATACCCGAGTATATACCTAACGAAGAGAAATTGGTTGCCACCTCCACCCCCACGTGTAAGTGGAAGATGAAGGAAGCACTAGTATATTTAATAAGTGACTAGTGGGATTTCCATATTGAAATTAGTGGCAGCACATATACATAAGTCCACTTTGCTGACTTTAGCAAAGTGGATAAGCCCCTGTATGCCGATCTCCTTTGTGCATATGCACATATATACTTACAAATTATTGAAGAGTGTTGATGGGAAGAAAATGTTTTCACATTTTATTTAATCTCCGAAAGAAAATCAATTATCTACGTTAAGTTGTTCCATCCCAAATCCAATTTCGATTCCGATTTAGTTTTGGATTTTCTCGGAGTGGTTCGAGCTTGGACATCGTTGTTCCAGCAGCTTGTCGTCGGACGACAAGTAGGTTACGGTTTAATTTCCCTAGACTCCGTATATATAAAATAAAAGTGTATTAATGGGCATCCTTGGGTTGGTTTATTAGGTTGGTACCATAGACCTTGACCGCTTTATTCATGTCCGCCTATTTTTATTCCTCCGTTGCTTGTAGTATTTGCGGATTATTTTATTTACCCTTGTGGTCCTGTGAAGGGCCTTGTTGACTCTGGAACATAGAAGGTGGGATTTTTGGGAATGTCCGCGAGTCCCCGGACAATAAGAATATCCCTTCTAGGCTGGTTATGCTTGCTGAAGTAAGCTGTGGCCTGTGCAGGGTCGATAGGTTTGATTGTGAGCTGGCGGGGCAGCTTTGTGGTGTGATCATACCATTTCCATGCATATAAAGAGGTTTTATCCATGTTTTACTGTGGTTTTGGCTTCGGGCCTACTGGCACTGTTTTCTAAACCTTGCATGGCCCGGGGGGCCCGTTTTTGATGGAAATGATTTGGAAATGGTTGATTTCTCTTGTGGAGATTTTTGGGCAAGAAAGTAAAATTATGTTTAAAATCATCAGTTGTATGATTATCGCTAGACTCGGCAGGGCCGGGGTGCTAGTTGAGTTTTCTTGTTACTTGAGATGATTTTAGCCTCGGTTAAACCGAGCACCTGAGATGACTTTTTACTGTTTAGACCCGGCTACGCCCGGGCACCCTTGGAGGGGTTTTTGAGATATTTTCCTACTATTTTTAGTCCTGGACAGGGTCTGGGCATGCATATTCGAGACTGGGTGTCTATCTTGATATCGAGACTGGGTCTCTATCTTGATACATATTCTGATACTGAGTTTTAGTATGGGGTCTGGGACCTCCATGGACCTTGCTATCCGGGCCAGGGGCTACGGGCTGCGTGTGCCGGAAGAGGGGTATATGGGGGAGTAGAGGTATATGGGCAGAGTCCTTCCATGGAACCTACCTGCTGGGCCGGATCGGCGCGCGGAGGAGGTACATACAGAGATACTATGGCACTTGAGATCTTCATGCATCATATCATTCATGGTTCGAGTTCCACCCTTGTTTGCTGTTTGCTGATTGTACGCTCCGGTAGTATGGGATGCCGGAGGGTTTGTTTTCACTTGTTTGTGTTCCTCGGTTGTATGGGCGGCCGGGGGACTGTAGGTAGACTTTTGCTTTTTACTTACAGAATTGTTCTCTATTATGGAAAAGTATGAGATTGGTATGATTAGTTGAGTTTGATTCATGTTTCTGAGCATGCCTATTAATACTCTTTCTCTCTTC